>BMAO01002097.1:0-17362 GCA_019973975.1 Trichonephila clavata
TTTTGCTTGGCTCAAGTTGAATTTGACAACCTTGTTGTAAAGTATTCTAGCTATAAGGCAATTTTTAGAGTGTTTTAAATAAATTTCATTTACAACGATTGATGTTTTCACCAAAGTATTTTTTCCCCCACATAAAAGTATAAAATTGGTTTGGGGCATTTTTAATCAAAATAAAATGACACAAAAACTTTTTATTTAAAAACAAAATCTTATCTCTAAAATATTAGTAAAGGAAATTTTAACTCAGGAATAATGCAGCTTAAAATATCTAAAATTAAATAAGATTAATATACACTGTGCTATATACCATTTATTGTGATCTTCCTACCTGATATAATTCTGGTGATACAAAGGAGGTTGTAAAATCCCAGCGGGGAAAGCTAAAATAATGTATAAAAGAGAAAAATCAGTGTTTATGTTACTGAAGAATGTGAAGCATAGAAAATACTAAAAGAATTATGAAAATCAACGTGACTAATAACAAATTATTAAAATTTCTTATGTACAGATATCAGTAATTATGTAGTTTCAGTCACATAACTTATTTCGGAGCCCAAACGAGTCGTATTGTGCACTAAAACTTCAAATGCGTTGGCTTAAGGAATAATAAAATAAACTATTCCTTTTATTCAGAATTAGAAGGGATGCTTCCCCATGAGCCTTTCTTTATTCGAGTGAATATAATTTGATGGATTGAGATATTCACCTACTTTATTAATTTATATTACATTTAAGAATTTATTGTATTTAAGGCCAGTCAGTAGGCTGAAAATCTTTAAATAATCGATTTTGAGATTTTGATGCTTCTAAAATCTCCAATTCATGACCTTTCCAGTGATATAACATATTTTCTGTTTTATGAATTAGAAGTATGTCAGAATTACTTTCAAAAAATAATCAGCTGTTGTGCCACGCCCACTTTGACAGATTATGTGTAAATATTGGCTTTTTAAATCTGAGAAGTTGCAAGGCCTCTACATTTTTTCATTTAATCATACACAGTTAACTGTAGATTAACTGTATAATAAGTTCAAGTTCAAGTACTTTTGAAGCGAAGTATGTAAATTTTATGAAATCATTGTGCTTTCAATTATTTGAAATTTAGAACTTGAACGAATGTTTTATGGTTCATTGAAAAAGGTCTTTCTTTCGAAATTTTATCAATACTCTAAGAAGATGCTAGTTTTAAATACTGCAAAACTTGTTTATAAGAATTCTATTCAAAACGTGATAAGAAGCTTTTTGCAAAAATGATAACAACAAAATTATTTCAGTAGCCTGAAAAAGAGATATGGCAGAAAGGAGGTTACACGTCATTTAATGATGCACTTATTGCAACTAATATAGATACTGGACAGGTAATAGTTACATATTGAACATGTAAAAATCAGCCTTTTTTCATTTGAACAAGAGTAAAAGAAATTTTGTATCACCCAGTATATCAATGAAATTGAGAAGGGAATCAATATCTTTCAACTTTCATTACTGTGTATAATAAATTTATAAGCCACATTTTTTTTGCATAAAAAATTACTGTTTTCTAAAATTTATATTTTTAAAGTTGTGTAAATTTTCTGTATGCATGTACTCTATGTTTTTTAAATCCAATTATGTACACTGAAGTGACATTTTTGATATATTCTTAAAACATTTAACTAGAAAGCAGATATGGTAACAAATGTTGAGAAAATGACAATTTTCAATGAATTCATAATGATGCTCGGTAAAAGTTAGTCCTTGAAAAAGTAATTAATATATTTAAAAAATTACACTTCAGTATAAATATAAAATGTCTAATTAATATACAGTCAATATCTGGAATCTTTATTTTCAATAGTACTTGAGAAAAAGGTATGGGATGATACATCAAATGTGATATTTATTACCTTTGCGAGGAAACTTGTTACATACATAAAAAATACACAAATTTCATGTTTTGAAAACATAAAAACAGTTTCATTTTAGCTGTTTTAGAAATCATTTGTCCAGTTAAGAGAATATTTTTAAGAATTTAAAACTTTTTTGAACTGTGTCTGCATGTGAACTTACAAAAACCTAATGGAGACTTTCGAAATGACGTACATATAATCATGTATTCCTAATGCAATCACAAATTCATACCAAAAACAATATTGATACGTTTCTACATTGTATTTATGATGCTTTATGGTCAACTTTGATGCTTGTAATGCACCGATGCTAAAAATTCTTAAAAAGATACGGAACTTGAGAAAATTGATGTAAATGCTACAAAATATCTCGTTAGACAAAAACTGAAAAATGCTATGTATGTATTTTCTGGCAATTTAAGACATTTTAGTTTCCTATTTTACTTAAAATACATTGAGAAGATACTAATGTTTAATAAAATGGGACAAATACATGTTGTAATTCATACTTTTTGTGATTAAGTGACATTTCATATAGTAAAAATGCAATTTTCACAAAATGATGTTTTTAAAACTGCGTGTACCTTTATCTTTGAATCAATTATTATGAATTTACCTACAATTATATCCTCATGTTACTGATATGCAACTAAATATACTGAAGGGAGATTTTTTGACATATTCCCAAAATATTTTGCTAGAGACCAGATATCGTAACAAAAAATGTCATTTTTCAAAAAATCATAGAGATTTTTTTACGTTGTATTTTTTGAGAAAAGAACTAAACAAACATATTTGAAAAATCTCACTTCAGTATAAATATAAAAGTATAATTAATATACATACAGAATTTGAAGTTTTTTTTTTTAACAGTTTCTGAGAAAATGTACATAAAAAAGCTCATATATATATATATATATATAATATATATAATATATAATAATATATATAATATTATAACATTGTCGGAAAAAGAGAGTACCGACTATACTTAAAAAAAATTTAGTTAAAAATTTCCTGTATTTTAAAATTAAGTTACTATTGTGACAATTAAATAACCAGACTAGTCTTAAAATTATCTTTATTGAAAACAATGTACAAATACCTTTTAATCCCCTTCAACATACTCCCTTCCCTATGAATATATAGCTGCATAGGAGTTGTCCGCTGCCCAAAGCAGCGCTGCGGCTCATTAGGTGAGTCTTTTTTAAACTCACCTCTCCTATATTACAGATTGAAAATGTGTTCCCATCACTGCATTTTTCACTTTAAGAAACAGGTAGAAGTGGTATGGTATGAGATCTGATGAGTACAGTGGATGTTCGAACACAGTAATGCATGTTTCCACCAAGAACTGAAGTTCCTGGTGACAAATGCAAGAGTTACAGATAACACAATGTGCACGAGGCGTTGTCTTGATGCAAAATCCACGTGTTGTTGCTTAGAGATCTTGCCTTTTCTTCCACAGTTTTTCTCTAAAATTTCACAGGACCTTTATTTAGTAATGTTGTTTAACCGTTAGACCTCCTGGTACCCATTCAGTCAGAATGATGCCATTAATATTGAACAAAAACGATGAGCATCACCTGTTCTTGATGTCATAGATCGACTAGAACTTTCATCATCTTTAGCAACCTCCCGATTTTTCGAAAATCATTTGTGCAGTTCAAAAATTTGACTATGGGACACGGCAATTGTCTCCAAACACTGCTTTAACAATTTAAAACATTCAGTTGGAATTTTTAAAGATTGATTTTTAAAATTAATCATGATCGCGGCAGCCCGACACAACATCTTTTCAAATAAGGATTAAAGGCAAACTGATCTAGATAGAGGGATGGAATATCGTGCCACCAGTACCAGAAGGATCAAGGTCAACTATATTTCATTCCCATCAATTCAGAGTAAGCCTGACGGCTAGGGCATGCCCTGTCCGGTAATTTAATTGCCACACTTTGTGTTGTTAATTAAATTTATTGATGGCTATATTTGAAGTTAATATCTATTTCTTCATTTTATAAACAATTAAAATAATCTTAGTTCTCATCAAAAAAATCTTCGATGAAACAGAGTATTCATTCTTTTAGTTTGAATGTTTTAAAAAACACAAAGCTCTTCGGACACCTATTTTTTCATAGACACTCTTCGATCCAGTAGAACATTTTAAAAAGTTGAATGTTACACTCAGCTATAGCATGTCCCAATATTCACGCAAAAAGTAATTTTCATGAAAAATGCAGTTTATAATTAAAAATTGTACATTTTCTATTGATTCATAAAGTATACAGTATAGAATTATCTATGGATATATGTATTATCTATGCTATGTTAGGAATGGTTTTGCTGGAACATGCGGTATTCAATAGTTAAAATTTTCCATTGCCGTTTTCTAATAATGTGGCTGTACTTCGTACAATGCTCAGTTTTCTGTTTCAAGACGTGGATGGTTGTAGGCTTGTTGACATAAATATATTACACTTCAAAAATTCCCCACGGCGTTTAAGTCCTTCATCTAGGTGCTCAATTCAGATTAACCATACGGGAACTTACACAACCAGAATATTTCAAAATAATACCAAACACTGAAAACTCCGTAGTCTTTTATGCGATTCTCCGTTTTCAATAACCCTGAAACCATCAGCTGTCACCAGGTCCGTTTTTCGTTGGCAATGGTTTATCATACGAAATGGCGCAAAATTCAAATCTTGTGCAATTTTTGGGACACCCTTCATATATATTCCAGATTTATTTCATTCTCAAATATTTTTTCGAGAAATTTCCCTTAATTTTCTCTTAATCTAATGAGTAATTTTTATCTCCAATCTTGAAATTGACAGAAAGTAAGGAAAGATTACGGCTCAATGGATTTCCCATCACATTATCTAATTGATGCAACTATTTACATGACTTGTTGTGTGATGAAAATGTATAATTTTCTATTCCGAATTGTTAAAACTTGAATATAACATCAAAGTAAACTTTTTTGTTTTTGAAATTAAAATTTCGTAAAATAAGTATTATTAATCACGAAGTTAAAAAGAAGGGTTGATATCACTTACTGATGAAATTCTTTGACCTTGTGTAGAAAGCATTTACCACAGCCGGAGAAGTCACCCATCTGAAAATATTTTCGAAATTAATAAGCAAAATAGAGACCTTTCCATTAAAATATTTTATAATTGAACTATTCTGCCTGAATAATTATAAACGATTTAAGTAAAGTTAATTCAAAGTTATGTGATTCTCACTCAATAATTCCATTTGTCAGACTACAATATTAGATAAAAAGATACAATATTAGATGAAAAAATTAAAATCTATATATATATAAATGGATGTTTGTATATATGACCTCGCTTCACTCCAACATCGTTCAACCGATAACTATGGAATTTGCATGTATATATATATTTTTGTGGAGAAGGTTTTTGTGCTATCCTCTCTTGTAGCCCCCACCAGGTGGCACTACATCAAAGCAACTTCTGCACGTTCAATCAATCGCCAAGTTGCCGACGTGGTAGCCAAAAGTGGTGCCAATTTGGCTCTATCACCACCATTTCGCTATGTTTTCAATGAATCGCCATTATAATGTAAGGAACGGCTTTGCTTGCGAATATTATAATTTCAACATATAATAAATACAACAGAAAGTATTAACGTATTACACATCCAGATATAAATTACAATTTACACTATTTTAAGAGTTCATTATACAAAATTTGTAACAATGTGTTACTTTTGCTGAGGAGAGATCAACTTAGGGAGTGTTTTCAAAAATCGACCCACAAGAGAGTTACGGGTGTTTAAAAAAAGTACTTTTTACCAGCTATTAGACCTTCAGACTTAAAATTTAACAAAAATGTTTGTTTTTTTGTGCAGCTGAGTTATGTAAAAAGTTTTTTGTTGTTGTTGTTTAATTTGCGATTCACTTGAAATTAAGTCATTAAAAACTTCTTTATCTTTCAATTTGTATTGTTTAATTTTTTAATTCACCCGTGCGAAGAACGGACGAAACCCCCTAGACAGTTAAAAAGATAACATATGTCTTATTAAATTGATTCTAAAATTTATTGTGCTTATAGCTGCAGATGGCATGAAATTAGCGCGATAAATAGTTTGAAAATATATAGTTTTTTATACGGTAAAATTTATACCTTCTCTTAGACACAAGGTTAACTTATGAAATGCAATTATTTTGAGTAAGTGAATATTAACGTTGCACTGTCTTAGCAACATGAGGCTTTTGGCGTGTTACTGGCACACGCCAGCAACGCCTGAGCTGACACCCCCTCGCCTAACTACCACACCACACCAACGGAAGGACGTTTGGGCTCTCGATAGATTTAAAGTGCATCGCTCCCCTACACGGCGGGTCTTTAATGGTACTGGGATCGAACTCATGACACGCTAGCCATGATCAGATGCCTAGACCACTTCGCTACCGTGGCCACGCAAATATTTTGAAAAATTGCGGCTCTTAGGTATTCTCTACTTCCATAATGTGACCCTCGAACCAGAAACGATTGCCCACCCCTAATATATTATATTACTATTCATTCTTTAAATTACCTAAAAGATATAAAACTTTTACAAAAAATGGAGCATTTTCTATTAGATTCTATATTAAATGGATTTATATATAAAAATACCTGTAATATTAATATAAGTATGGTGGTATTTTTTTTTGTAATAATGCAGATATTTTTTGGACAATTAGATCAAAATAATTCTAACATAAAACTACATAAAACATACATAAAAAAATTTCACATAAATTCCGTTCATCACTCTAGCTTTTTCAACCTTTAATATGCCCGTTTCAAATTTTACGGGGGAAAAAAAGGAATTTGTATAAAATGCGCTTTAATTTCGGTAACTGCATACTGAAAGTGGCATTCGCTCTTACTGCAGCAGTTATAACTTGAACTAATTAAGACTTGTACTTTTATAAATTTTATAAAATAACACTAGGCAAAACCAAAAATGTTTCGGGCTCAAAAATAGTTTATTATGAAGTATTTTGGCCCTTCTAAACATGAAAATCACCATAAAAACATCATATTAGCTCTTGCTTTCAAAGATCAGAGCTCTTCTTTATTCATAAAGCTGTATTTTCACTCATCTTTGCTAACTGTATATAATCTTTGAGATATTCATTGAGTGGTAGATGAAGTGCTTGCCTCAGGATCGATTTTTAACTCTACGAAAGGCGTGTTACAGCGTCACCTCTTCAAAAAGTGTGCTTTCAGTGTAACCTAGAGCACCAATAGAACAAAAATAGACACTTGTGCACGATTCAAGTAACGTTCTCTGTTTTTGACTTACAACTCCAGGTAAATCAATTAAACTATATTTAGGTCTGAAAGACTGCTTGTACCAGTTAAGTGGAACAACTAAGTTATACCAGAAAGTGTTAAAAAGCAGTTTCACTTAAATAGATCACTCAATTTTTTATATTTTCTGCATTCAGATCATAATGCCTCGTAATTGTGTTAATAACCACGACAACTTTTGCTATGTTTCTGGTGAAATAACTTTTGCAGCCGAATAGCGAACCAACAGCCCAGTTGTAAAGACAGCATACTTCCTTTACTTCGGATTGAAAGTAGGTGAACAGAGTAAAGCATGGGCCTCACACGTATGTTGTAACGCTTACTCAGCGAGACCAAGAGTGGCTGGGAGGGAAAAAACGTGTACCCATAGTTTGGCGTGAGCCAACTAACCATGTCAACAGTCGTTTTTTCTGTATGACGCCCCACGTGAACATGGGTTGGTTAAGAAAGAAGAAAGACCTTTGCAGTATCTATGCATTCCATCAGCCATTCAGCCGGTTCCTCACGCTGCTGATATGCCATTCCTGACTCACCTAAAAGGTATGAGATTGTAAGGATTATGTTGAAGAATAAGAATTCATTAGACCTGGTACATCCCATGACCCAGATTTCTAGGCAGAAGATTTGAATGAATCCCGCTGACTCAGTTGAGAAGAATTGAGTGACCTCGTAAGAGATCTTGACTTGCCAAAGTAGAAAGCAGAACTTTTGGCATCCAGACTGCATCAATGGAATCTACTCTTACCAGGCGTCAAGATTATATAGTGCAGGACTCGTGAAAAGAATTCTCTTCATTTCCTTGAGAAGAAAGAATATGTGGTTGGTACTGGTGTCAACAGCTCGATGAATTTCATGAAAATCAGTTATGATCCAAATAACTGGAGGTTGTTTATAGACTCTTTTAAGCTTAATTTGAAAGCAGTATTACTGCACAACGGCAACCTTCTTCCTTCCATTCCCATCGGACATTCCGTTCACGTGAAGGAAACTTATGCAAATGTAAAATTAATTCTAGAGTTAATAAAATACGAGAATCATAAATGGTAGATCTGTAATGACTTGTGTTGATATTTTTTTGGTTTGTGGGACAGTAGAGATCGAAAATCGCACTACATACAAGACAAATGGCCGCCTAGAAATCTGAAATCTGGTAAGAGAAATGTCTAAATGATTCTCTAGTAAACCCAAATGACATTCTGCTTCCACCCTGGACATTAAAGCTGGGATTCATGAAGAATTTGTGAAATCCATGAATAAGGATGGTAAGACATTCCAATACCTTAGATCTAACTCAAGATTGAGTGAGGCAAAAATTAAGGAGAGAATCTTTGGGGCCCTCAAATACGCAAAATCACAAAGGACCCGCTTTGGATCAAATTCTGGATGGGAAAGAGAAAGCAGACTGGGAAGCCTTTAAAAGTGTAGTACGAGAATTCTAGCAGCAAAAAAGATGAAACCTATCAACAATTGGTGAAAGAACTCATGCATAAGTTCCTAGGTTGCAATATGTCTCTAAAGATCCATTTTTTACATTCCGATCTAGATTTTTCCCTAAGAACTGTGGAGCTCTAAGAGCGATATAAACAAGGTGAAAGGTTTCATCAAGATATCGCAGCAACGTAACGTATATACAGGGTTGTTGGATGAGTCAATGCTCACAGACTACTGCTGGACAGTTAGAAGGAATACTCGGGTTTCGACATTCAAGAGGCAATCTAAAAGGAAATTTTGACCATCCAATAGGAAATAAACCAAAAATGCTACTGATTTCTGATATGAACCAGTGTTTCTTGAAACATGACTTATTGTGTTGTTTTTATTAGTTAGTAATGTTTTGTTCTTCAAATGTACCCGTAAATTGATAGATGGGCTGTGGTATATCTTAAAAACAAGAGCTAACAAATAAATTTCATTTACATATTCGTTTTTTCAACCCAAAATTAGTAAGAATAGGCTATTTAAAACTAGGAAACAGACAAAAAGTTGTTTTTTGTTGCCTTGTGTAATTTACAAAATTAAACTATGCAACGTTTTTGCCAACTTTTATCTAAAGCAGTCATTTTAAGGTAGTCGGATATGTTAAATATACGGAGAATCTCGATTGTGTTTTGGAAAAAAACTGATGGCTATATTTAATTTTCAAAATTAGAGTAGATATTTACTGATTAAAGATAAAGTAAATTGTATATAAGTTTTGTAAGTGTAATTATTACAATTTTACAAACTATATGAAAAATGAAATATTTTGCATTAGAATTCTGTAATGAAGTTTTATAAAGAATTGGATTGAAATTCATGTATATACTTACTGCATTCTATCTACAGGAGTTCTAAGTTTCAGTTGCTCCTTTCTAGAGTAATGCTTCAAGTTCAAGAGAACGTTTTCGAAGTATGTGTCTGGTTTAAATTCTATCTACAAGAAAAATTGTTTTATTCTGTGCCTTAATGAACTCATAAAAAAGCATACAAACGAATGCACATTTGTTGGAAACTAGTATTTATATATTTGCAATATAATTTTACAACATAATATTTACACATTTCTGAGAAAAAGATGATATTCGAAATTCAATGGAGTGTTAAAATATTTCTTTCTACTTCTTACTTTTGCTCTAAATCAGTGGTTCCCCCCCCCAAGGGGTATATGTCCAGGGGGTTTTCTAAGGTTTAGGATCAAATGCACGTGTTAGATCCTGTATTACATGAGTGCGAGGTTCTCTCATTGGTCGCTGCGTCCAGTTTCATTAGCATCTGGGATTTCTCTTATCCTAAGTGCCAACTTTTAAAATGCATGCTCTAGGAAGACGTGTTTGTGACGCCTCCAAAGAGATAAAGATTTTGGATAGATTAAATTCTAATTCAAAATATAAATTTGTAATTTACTTTATGCATGTAAGCATATTGCTTAAAATAAATAATAAGTAATTCGATTTTTGACTGAAATATATATAGACAAACATAATTATTTTCGTTTCTGGGTTACGCGATAAAAAGAAATTGAGGTCACTGTTTTGAACAATTTTTGAAAGAACAAAATATATATATAATGTCTTTTTAGATGATATAACTATAATTAGAATAATAAGAACTATCATCACAAATTATTTATCTTTGAATTAACCAATCCCTGAAATATATATTTCAAACTCCTCTTTTTCCAAAAACAACACAAAGAAATTCATATGAAGCAGTATCATATATAATTACAAAAACGAATGCTTCCACTACACACTAATTTAAATGTTATTAGAAAACATGCCTAAAGTTAAATTGTACATTTAAGTTATTTAGAAAAATTAACAGAATAGTTTGAAAAGAATGTTCCATCAGTTAAGTTTTCATAATTTTGAGGAAATAGTACATATTATTCGAAACAATAAAGCACATTTTACGAAAAAGAATACAACTAAAGCTAATCTAAGTTGATTTCGCACAAACCCTTAACTCAGTATTTGGTAGCGCATGCCCACCGTACATTTTCTCACAATTTGAATGAATTATTACGAACATTTTATCCTCCCTTCTGCCATTGCTTATTTATTTTAACAGCAAAACCATATGCTAGAAAAATAGATGGCTTTAAGTTATATTTTGGATATTTTTTTAAAAAATGGTCGAATGGAGAGACATAAGCTTATGTAATCCATCAAGAATCCTGAGATATTTTTTTAACGGAATGATTTCAAAGGTTGGAAATACTAAGCGCGAAACTTCGAAATTAACTTGCACTTCAAATCCTGACATATTGTGACTTAGAAATAGAAAAAATAAAGTGTGCCAGATCATAAATCATTTCTGGAAAAAAATCTTATCGATGCTACGTATTTGATGCAAAAACAAAATGGGACTTGAATATAAATTTTATGTTGTTTTCTATAAAAGGTCTAGCGGTGAAGTTACCGATATTCATCTTTAATAAATTGTGAGTCTCAATATAACTGTGTATAATAGTTTCAATTATGTATAAAGCGTAAACTAGGCAAAATCAAACGAAGTCTAAAGTATTGGAAATGCGGCCCATGCTATGGTTTAAAAGGATTCATATAAAAATGAAGCATATTACCATACATTATTCGTTGAATAAAAAGTGTTCATACGCATAATTCAATAACTTCGACTTTAATCATAAAAATTAGAGGCATAATAAAGAACTGTAGATGACAATCGGTATTATGGAATAGTCTAATATGGAAAACCGAGGTTTTGGCTTTGTCTATTGCTGCTGTTATAAATTAAATGTAAAATGAATAGAGGGCGCTGCAAGTCATCTGAGTTTTTTTAGCTTGTAGAATCAGTTATGTAATGTTCTTTGTGTTGTATACATGTCTTCTGTGTTGTCTAAGAAAGCAAACCAAAATGTCTAAAAGGATGGGCTGAATCATTGGATTAACACTAAAATATAACGGACATAATCATCTAACTGAGCAATGAAATTAAAGATTTAGGAATTATAACAGCTGCCAATGCGTGAGAAAATCTAGAACAACTGAAGAAAGACTCTTGTGATGTATTGCAGCGAGGTGAGAGTTGACCTTTTGTTGTTGCCATACTACTCGATACAAAATAAGATGTTTTTTTATGATTTTTGCTGGTAAGGTTTCAAATATTTTAACCTACTACTACTAATATGACTTGGACAGTAAAGTTAATCACTTAATGTGTACTAAAACAACTGTGTTTTGTAATACTGTGGTTGTCTTTTAGCTATGTTTTGTGAAATGTAGTATCTAGTATGGAATCTAGTATACTAGAATATCTAGTATGGAATCTAGTATACTAGAATATCTAGAATGGAATATAGTATACCAGAGAATATCTAGTATACTAGAATATCTAGAATGAATATAGTATACTAGAATATCTAGAATGGAATACTAGATATCCTGTAATACCCGACACATTCCATTCTAATGTATCATTTTTATTAGACTTCATGCCATCAACTAAAGAATCAGAAAACAAAGACGCTGTATGTGTATTCTGTAACTGAAAATTCTGTGAAGCTCAACGAGAGGAAATTAGGATTCAATGCTTCAGCTGTTTTCTGTGGGCTCACCTTGACTGTCCTGGATGGTGACTTTTGTTAATAAATTCTAAACAGAAATGACTTTCACGCATTCTTAAAAATATGACTTTTATGGATGAAAATAACTACGTTTTATGAAATCTTAATCAGTTTTCCGATGGTTTAAGCACCTACTCCAGATTACCGACTATTTCATAATACCCTACATTTAATTATTTTTTTAAACAAATTTTTTACAACAGCAAAATAAGAATTATTTTTGTGACAAGTGATCATTCCTTACAATCGCTTATAGTATATATCTATGATGATTTTGAAGATTTTTTATCCAAAAACCAGTAATGTTATATTTAGATATGTAAATGGTATTCCATAATACCCGACTCTCATCTACTTGTATGATTCAAAAGTTCTCGGACTGAACCTATACAATGGAAAATTTTTGCAGTAGAGAGACTACAATAACATTTCTATGTTATTGCATTCTTCCCCTTTTCTAAAAACAATTTGTTCTTAATCACGTGGTCGGTGGTTTGCCACTGCATCGTATTTTGTAGGCGGATGTGTTTAGTCGTCGGCAATTAAAAGAAATTGCGTATGTAGAGTGGATAATGGATAATAATTTTTGTGTTCGTTTGGGAAAAAAGCTACTGAGACTTACAAATTTTGAAGTATGTGTATGGCTGTGATACATTATCGCGAACGCATACTTTTGAGTGGCATTGACGTTCCAGAGAAGGCAGGGAAAGTGTCGGACAAACGCTCTGGACGTCTGTAGACTTCTCGCACCGCTGAAAATACGGAAAAGGTTTCTGTGGCGGTACTTAATAACAGGCTTCAAACCACTGGCGTAGCCTTTCCTGATTTGGGCCTGTATCGAAGATTAATTTTGGGGCCCCCTTTCGAGCCTCTTAATAGTTTACGATTTTTTGCTTGGACGTGTTGGAGCCACTGAAGCTTGGGGTCCCTGTATCGTTGATACGGCTAATATGGCGATACCTACGCCCTTGCTTCAAACAATAGCAGAATTAGTTGGGATATTCTCGGCTACATGTCAATAAATACTGACTAAGGATCTTAACATGCACAGAGTGTGTCAACATATCGTTCCCGCATGTTAAACTATGAAGTTAACAGTGCATCGCTGACTGAAATTATATGGCTAAAAATGGATTCCAGAAATGTTTTGATGACTTTTACAAGTTTTGACAAAAGTGTGCTGTTACTCAAGGGTCTTATTTCGAAGAAGGATGTGTTTCAGCAGTTTAACTGGTAACATTTTTTTAAGTAAAGTAATACACTCAGTTTTGGGAATTTTGAATCCTTCTACGAATGAGCATGTTGAAGCATTTTGTATAATATACGATGCATTCTCTAATATTTGAAAACAATTAGAAGTTACGGATACTGAAATAATGTGTTACACAGTTACTCACTCCTTCGAACTCTTCATCCAGAGCTTGTGGTCCATTAGGTATTCTTACCAAACCGAAGATACCGGGTTCTATCCTATTAGATATGCGTGCCACTTCATTGGTGACCCTGGCTGAATACAGAAAGCAATCTCTGTCATGATGTCATCTACCTGCAAAAAGAGCAGCCAAAAAAAAAAACTTGCCGCCACTCATTTGGCGCAGCAAAACAAACTCACCAGACTCACTTGTGCAGCAAAATAACTCGCCAGGCTCACTGGTGCAGCAAAACAAACTCATCAGACTTACTGATGCAGCAAAGTCGTCAGACTTGCGTGACCAACTCCTCCAATTACAATAACTGCTCAAGCAACAAACTTGACATAATTGTATTGTTCATTTGCCTATCCACCAAAGTGTGTAGCGTATGTTATGTGCATATGGAACAAAGGTACCAGGTTCTGTCCTATCGGATAAGCGCGCCACTTCATGAGCATTCTTATCTACACACTAACTTTAGGTGCATCCTTTTCATATTTCACACAGCTGATTTCACTTCCCAAAATATACTTATTTCCACATATGTGAAAGTAAGATTCATCACTAAAAATCACATGCTCCAAAAAATTCGAATCCACTCCAATACGATTCATCAATTCAGTGGCAAATTCTAACTTGTGCAGTGATCTTTTGGTTTCTAATAGTGAAGAAGTTGAAGCTTGTATGCACTTAAACGCAGCCATGAACTGTGGGCCGAGGAATCTATTTTACCTAATAGACTTATCCGGACTCCTACAAAAGGAATCACATAAACGAATAACAGTGTCTTCAGTCAGAAAAACTTTAGGATAATTGCCAGTTTGATATACCAAAGTTCCTGTCTCCTTTAGAATTCTTTCCCATTTGGAGGATGGATTTTGATTTCAGAGGATCGACATTCTCTTCTCTTCGAACATGTTGTTGTACATGCATGATAGATTTAAAGTTCGTTAACCAAAGTATGTACTGCACCTTCTGCTGTGGAGTCCACATCTTTAATAATGAAATGAATGTGACAAGTTTATAATGCGTGAATAATGCATACATGTGTGGCAATCAGACTAGATCAAATATCTTGGAGGGATTTCCAATCTACTGATGTGAAGTTTATTACATTTTGATGGGTACCGTAATTTCGCACGTATAGTCCGCAGACATGATTTATATAAAAAATTTTCAAAAATCGTCAGATAGTCCGCACCACCGATAGTCCACGGACTATACGTCCGAAATTACGTTATTTTAATACGCATATTAATGTATTTTAGAAACAAAAAACTAAGTATAAATAGAAAAAAAGTACTTCCTTACTAATATACCTTCAGAAATAAAACGCTAAATACAAATAAAAAAAACAGTGCTTACTAATTAATCATATATAATTAATCACACATTCTACTACATTAACGAAAACCTTCAAGCGATTCATCGTATCAGAATTAAACAGTTCTAATATATTTTCGAGAAGAGTGTTCGAAAGTTCATTTTCAGCATCACTATCTTCACTGTCAGTGATTTCCTCGCTTTCACTAACAATCCCGGCTTTTATAAATCCCGATCATCGGCAGTTTCACGACAGCGTGTTTTTTAAATTTTCAACGATTTTAACCGTGAACAACCAGCGTATTATCCGCACTGGTGGATAGTCCGCAGCTTCAAAAATTCGCATTTTAAACACAGATAGTCCGCGACTATATGCGCGAAATTACGGTAGTTCCAAATAATAAGCCATAACTTTTGGATACTTTAAGCCCAGAATTGTAATTTTTCATTAATTTTTGGACTGAAAAGAAAACCAAAATGTTGATGAAAAATGTATAACCATATACCATCATAATTTGCTTATTTTTTAACTCTGGCATTTTTCAGAACACAGTTGCAACAGAATGTTAAGTATACATATGTACTTTTTTGTTAGTCCTGCTATTCAAGGTATTTTTTCCCAATATTTCCTCTGTGCTATGCAATGATACTTGCTTTGTTTGGCTTCATTCTGAGTGATAACTTAAATCAATTCTTGTTAATCTAGAAAACTCGTAGAAAAAATAACTAAAATGGACGTCATCATAAAGTTGTGTAATTACAATTTTTTAAAATTTTTTTTACTTAAATCTGTTTTCCATTTTTCATAATCGAGTTGATCAACGCATATCACAGATGGTTGACATATCATGTCAGTAAGCATTTTTATTGCAATTTTTCAAGTTATTGTGTTGGTTTTAAAAAATCATTCGTCTCGTGCTTTTTAACGTTTTTTAAAAAAACTAAAGAACAATCTTGATTTTGACTTTTTTTCAAGTTTAACAAACATTTTTCGTGAAGCTACGGATTATAATTTTTAATATCATTATAGTAGCACATGGAAAATTCCAAATGAAATCAAAATGCAAATTAAAATGCATTACTCCTTAAAAAAAATTCTGACATTTTAAAAACAAATACAAAGAATATTTTTTTATACATTCCTAATTTTTAAAGCATGGTCCATTTGAAAGAAAACTTTTAATTTTTATATGCCAAAACTAAAGAGAAACACTTTAATAAACTTTCTCACTAATGCATAAAAAAAAAACTGTTACAGATGGGACAGTTAAAACAGTACGAGTCTGACTAACTAGCGGCGGAGAAGCAATTGCTCATCCAACAATCCCCCCAATTCTTGCCCCCGAAAAGATGCGATCGATGGTTGTGAAAGCCACCAACCCCTTCAACCTTTAGCCGCTGCCGCCGTTCGGTGCCCGGGCCAACGAAACCGTTCCCGCTTGTAAGACAGCCGCTGCCACGACCATCGATTGGGCGGCGCAGCCCTACGACACTTACCCGGTTACAGCTGCCCGGCACCTCCGGGAAGCGTCACCGCCACTACCAGCGCCATTGCTGCTAACCTCTTTGTCTTCAGCTCGTCTGAGCCACGGAGACGCCATCGCCGCACGACTTAGCTATACTTACCCAGATACAAATTCGAATGCAAAACGTACAATTTGAGGCCAAAATTCTACACAAAAAACACTTTAGAATATGATTAGTTTGAAAGAACTTTTGTTGCGATCAAATACTTTTATGGGTGACCACAGCTGTTTTAAAATGTTTGAAAGGAAGAAGAAAAAAATAAGAACATAAAAAGATTGCTACACGATCAGATACATGCAGAATACACGAGTGCGATCGTGATCTGGAAATGTAATACACACCCGAAAAACAGCCGATCACTTTGAAAAATGGCTGATTTTAAAAAGGAAATATTTCTTACCATCATTCTTTTCTACCTTTGGATTGCTAGGTGTAGGGTCAGTAGGTTTGGATTTTTTGGCCGCGACAGGGCTCAAATCAGTCGCCTGAACAGGTCCGTTAGCACTCGGATCTGAGGCGGCGGCAGGAACGGTCGCTTGGACGCCTTGCGACGCCTGATATTTCCGTAGACGCCATTTTCAACGATGGCTTGCAGATTCAAGAGGCTTTCGGAATTTTCAAAATTGTCCCTGGAATGAAAACAACAGTGCTTTGAAGATTAAGTATGTCCAATTACTCGTGATTTTTGACCAGCGGTCAAATTTTGCGATGATTTCTAACGTCGAGTACACGAGCGCTAGATAGACTGTCGAGGTCCTTACCGCTGAATAAAATCAATGGACGCCAGCGAAAGTGGCGCATGCGTAGTACGTG
>BMAO01002098.1:0-96238 GCA_019973975.1 Trichonephila clavata
ATACTCAAAACTGAGCACATGGACTTACTCATTCTGAAATGAGTTTGTTTATATCAGATTTGAACCCCTGCCTTTTCGAATATGAAACATTACATGTACTCAAAATTTCAAAAAATCGTTAATTAACACTATCAAACAAATTAAAAAGGATATTCAGGATTAAAGAAGTTTTTTTAATATACTGGCTACATATTTTAAAGATAGGGGTCCAACAACAAATTTAGTTCTCATAAATCTTCCGACCTATTTTTCCTTTCTACCACGCTACTCGCGGACGAACACATGAGTACTATATTGTTTTGATTTTGTTATGACTTTAAGTCAAAACAGTCTTTTTCTTGACTTTTGAATTAAAGTTTTCACCTATTTTGTTTTAAAAAAGTATGTGCCTTGTTTTTAATATAAGGCTTTTATAGGAATTTAGCGAAAAAATGTAAAAAAAACTCCCTTTTTTGACGGATTACTTAAAAAAACAAATTTAAGGTATGTGGCTACCTTCGGAGCATTTTATTGAAACACATTTTCAACTAAAAAAACACTTTTTTTCTTTAAAAAGGATGTGCATAGAACTAGGAATTAAGGTTAAAGTGTAGTAGGGGGGGGGGGGAGGGCCTTGGCGATGTCAATTTTTTTTTGGTGACCAAAATCGATCGCCAAGCTACTTCCCTTATCGATAGGTTTCCCGAAGAAAGAATGAATTCATCTCACCATAATATCTATATAAAAATCCAAAGAAAAATCGCCAAATCGAAAGCCCCCCCCCCCCCTATATTACACTTCAGTCAGGAATTAAAATACAATTCCACAAAATTTTAAATTATTTTGGATAGATTGGGAATTTTTAGTGAAAAATTGCAGTTACAGTAAACCTTGTATTGAAAATTCTAATTAATATATTCAAATAATATTAAAACTGCACAAAAATAACAACATTATCTGTGCCTAGAGCGATAAAATTATAATATTTTTTGAAATTTGTCAATTTTTTAAAAAAACATGTTTTTTTCTCACAAATTGTATGTGCAATAAAATGCATAAATACATACATAGAGATTATAGTCTATAATACAAATAAAAATTTTCTGAAAATTTCAATTCAATATCTTAAAAAGAAATCCATTTGTGAACTTTACTGTGAAGCCAAAAAACATAGTTTCTCAGACAATGCTTTTAAAGATTTAAATACAATATGAAAAATGTTCTACTCGTTGTACATTTCTTAAACTCACCATATTTATAGCTCAAACTCTTTAGCTTCATGTTTAACTAATTTTTTAACCCTTTTGCTGTTTTCTGGAGAGTTTTATAGATTATAAAAATTGTCGAGTTTAGTAAAATTTTCATCAAAAATAGCAATGAGGATCTTTTACACAAAATTCTAATGAATGTATTCAAATAATATTTACACAGCACATAAATAATGGAACATCTTTATATGTATTAGGAATTAAAAGTTTTTTAAATATGCCAAAATTTTATGCAAAAACTCGATTTTTTAAAAAATTTATGATTTTTTTTCATTTAAATGCAATGAAGTACATAAATACAGTGAACCCCAAAAGTGTTCGTACACTTGCAGTTTCCTATAAAATTTAATGATTTCGACTAATAAAAATTAATGTATAGAAATTGCAATTTTTTTATGATATCTGCAACTTGTTTTTAATGGAATGACATAATTATTTTTTTAAAAATAGTATAACTATTAATTTTAAAAATTAATTAATAATCAAAAAGCTACTGAAAAATTACGCCACAAAAGTATTCGTACACTTAACAAAAATCTCAACATAGCTTTAAATATTGTATTTCTTTCTTAATTTAGAACTTAGTAGGATATCTTTTAGTGTCCACAACAACTTTTAAACATCTTGGTATAGATTTAATCAGTTTTTTGTAATTTCTGCATCTATTTACCTCCATGCTTCTGTGATTATTGTTTTTACTTCCCATTATGTGTTTATATGTCATGTTTTCTTTTTATTTTAAATCTAGTTCTCCCCAAATATGCTCTGCTGGGCTAAATAAATTGATTGAGGAGGTGTTTTCACAAAATTTTGGGGCAGTTATAAAAACACCAGCGGTGTACATTGAGAGCATCATTATCCTGTTAAAAAATGAAGTCATATTCAATATCAAATTTTGGACAGACAATTTAAAATTTCTCTTTAAAATATTTAACTAGAGCTCATGATTCTCAATACCATCAAAAATTACCTAATTCTGTAGCTGATTTACGCCCCCATACAAGAACACTTCCACTTCCATGGTTCATTCATCCTACTAGATTCTTGTGACTAAGTTTCAGAAAATTCAAAATTGTCAGGAAAGTGACTGGGATGACAGAAAATTCAACGTTTTTGGTTCTGATGGGCATATAATAGTTTTAAAGGAAAAAATGAGGCATTTATTTCCATGAATTTATGTGGAACAAGAGCTCCTCCAACTCCATGCTTTAACACAGAGGTGTTCTTGCAGGGGAGGGTGGGTATAAATAGGCTTCAGGATTAGGTAATTTGGTACTTTTTTATGGTATTAGAATCATGAGCTGTATTTAAATATTTTAAAGAGAAATTTTAAATTATCCTCTCAAAATTTGGATATTTTAGACGACTTCATTTTTTAACAGGATAATGACGCCAGGGGAACTGCTCTCAATGTACACTGCTGGTGTCTCTAAAACTGTACCCAAAATTTTGAAAACACCTCCTCAATCAATTTATTTAGCCCAGCAGAGCATATTTGGGAAGAACTAGATTTAAAGTAAAAAGAAAACATGACATATAAACACATAATGGGAAGTAAAAAACAATAATCACTGAAGCATGGAGGTAAATCGATGCAGAAATTACAAAAAACTGATTAAATTTAAAGACATTTAAGACAAGACATTTAAAAGTTGTTGTGGACACTAAAAGATATCCTACTAAGTTCTAAATTAAGAAAGAAATACACACACAATATTTATATATATATATAAAGCTATGTTGAGATTTTTGTTAAGTGTACGAAGACTTTAGTGGCGTAATATTTCAGTAGCTTTTTGATTATTAATTTTCAAAAATAATAGTTATACTATTTTTTAAAAAAATAATTATGTCATTCCGCCAAGAACAAGTTGCAGATATAAAAAAATTACAATTCCAGAATATTAATTTTTATTAGTCGGAAACAATAAATCTTATATGAAATTGCAAGTGTACGAACACTTTTTGGGTCCACTGTATATACACAGAGATAAGATTTTGATTCATAACACAAATACAACTAAATAAAACATGTTCTAAAAATTTAAATTCAATATCTTAAAAATATTTTATGTAGGGATCAGCATCTGGTTTTGTTAACTCCAATTCCAGTTTACTAATTATGCTATAAATTTGCTTCTAGATATCGTAGAAACAAAAATAGAGTGTTTTATGGAATCTGAAATGTATTGCCTATAAAATAAAAACACAAAAGTAATTTTGAAAATTTTCACCAAAACTGCGAATTTTGGGTAGTCACATATCTTAATGAAATTTACTTGATTCATAATAAGTCATATTGTTTGATTTTTTGGGCACTTGCTTATAGGCAAATAATAATTTAAGTATTCCTTTGCAACATTGGAATAATTTTAGTTTTATTTTCATATTGAAATTTAAAATGGCTATTTCAAGAATACCTTTATTGTGACTATAGTGTTTTGTTTATTTGGATGGAAATAAATGAAGTATATATATCAGATTCTTTGTATTTAACCCAATATAAATATATTTTATACTTTTTCTCATTAAAGAAAGGTAGAGAAAAATTATATTCTTACCGTAAAATCTGGCATATGCATCATACCATCGTATAACACGCACTTATACTTTCAAGTAGCAATTTTTAATTTCTATGTTTATTTGCTGTATAATGTGCACCCCCTTTTTCATGAAGAAACCTGAGATATATGTGAGCCATGCTCTTAAAGTTTGAAAGTCATTTATTCTAAGCTTTAGTAAAAAATAGTATACATCTAGAAGTGCAACCTTTCAAGTTCATAAGGAACGCCATTTCTTTTAAATGAACATCATTTCAATCTATGTAGAAATCTAATTTTTTTCCTATGCTCACGTTTTTTTAAAGCTTTCATTTTTATACCTGGCATGTAACATGCACACGTTAAATTCAATCTTATTTTTTGTGTTAAAAGTGTACATCATACGCCAAATTTTACAATGCATATTACCACAACAATGACAATGTTCAAGATAACTTGTTAAGTTGGTGACCCTGATTTTGCATGAGTCGTATGCGCCAGATTGACAACCATGTATTTATTACATATAATTTCGACAATATGGTTGCAAAAATGTGTAAGTACCAAAAATTAATACGGCTTGGGTACAAAAACTCCTATTTGCAGGTATGTTGTACACAAGTGGGAAAAACATAAGAAATCTTGGTACTTATGTATTATCGCAACCAACTGGCGACATATATGAAATGAAACACCTGTTTGCCAATTCAGCACATACAACTCACAGGAAATTGGAGGATACTTGCATATTATCGCCAATTCTAAATAACTCGCTGAGTTGGCCACCCTGATTTCCTATGTGGTACATGCTGAATTGGCAACCAAGGGCTTAATTTCATATAATGTCACCAATAGGTTGCAATAAGACACAAGTACCAATGGGGGTTGCTAACTAGGCAAGTTATTATTAGATTTGTGGCATTTGTTGTGATAATACCTAAGTGCTGAAATCAGTAGTCTGACACACATGAAGACCCAAAAATTTAAAATATAGTTTTAAAAAACACGCTTTTATCGAACTAAAATCTCAATATAAGAATAAAATGATTAACGAGAGAATTAATGTCATTGTGGTAAAAGCGTGGGGGTCTTTGTACTACATTTTTACACTAACTCTGCATTTTGGAATAGAACTAGTAAGAAATTATAACAATATTGAGCACCCCACACTTTTATACGCAGTTATTATTTTTCTGGTTTCTTTCTGCTTCTTTTCTTGGCATTTCTAAATACCTTGTGTTCTATTTCTTTAAATCCTGGCACTCATATTTTTCTAATTTGTTTTCTATAAAAAATTACTTACATTTTTGCTTTTTAATGTAATTCCTTTTTTGCCAGGAATAACCCATTCTTTTAAATTATTTATATTTTGAGTTCGTAGTGGGAGACTGTCATCATTGATTGAAAACTATCGGATGGCAAAATTTTATTTGCAGCGATTTCAAAACCACTTCTAAAAGATATTTAATGTGTAGTGTACTGATAACAAATTAGTTCCTGTATATATATATATATATATTGTTCCAATGTGTGATATTTTTTGAACTGTTGTTTTATCCTTCATGTGTAATATTTATAAAATTGTATTTTTTAAACCTTTTATATTGTTTCTAAATTATGAATGCTTTATTTTTAATTTGCATTAATTTCATTTCTGCTTGTTAGCATTAATCTTCATTTTTAATATTTCCACTCATAATTTATTTTAAATTTTGCACATAGTTCAGAATTTTTCTCTTTTTTTTATATGTATATGTTTTTGTGGATAAAAATTAATCTATGAATTTCATACATTTTGCACTTTCTGCCAAAGACCATTGGTTTCACATTGTAGACTTTATCGTCATGTTCTAAATACTCATATGGGCGTAGCATAACACTACATGTGTTATGCTAAATTCTGTAGATAGCCATTTAGAAAACTATATAATTATGAACAACATTTGTAAAAATTTTACTCTAATGAGGAAAATTTCAAAATTCCTCTCAGAACCAGCTATTTATAAATTCTTCAGTAAATGATTTAGATGACTCACATATCCTAACATGTAATTTATTTGAAACAACACTGTTTGAAAGGCATTTTCACTCACATTTCATAACTCAAAGACATGATTTGATAAAAATAAAAAAAAGCTGTTTATTTATGTACTTTTATACACTAAAACCTATATTTAAAATGATAATTCAATGTATATTATATTAAACAGCTGTTCTGTACAAATAAGGATGGAGTTGACTATAATATAGATTAGATACTGTTTATAAAAAAAATCAATATATATATATAAATAAGTTATTGAAGAAAACATGTTTCAAAAATTTCACTTATATTCTTGTTAATTTTTGTAATGTATTTATGTATGTGTATAATTTCCAGAATAAATATTTCAACAATATGATTTTGGTTTGTTTTATTTTTCTTGTTAACAGTGAATAATTGAAAAAAGGTATTGAAAATAAAATTCTGTACACCAAGTAAAATTGCTAAATTATGATTCTATCGGTCCTTATGATGTTATTTTTTCTTCTGAATGGGTGCTGAAAACTTCTCTAAAAGCTCTTTCCATTAGGTTAAAAACTAAATGTTTTGTTAATGCAAAAATGTACTGGTAGAGTTGTTTTTACATTCTTCTAAAGACTAAAATTTTTAAGTATTTTAATTTTAAAAAAAACATTAACTTAAAAACTATTATATTTCTTTGGTGATAGGGAAGTGTAAAATCAGTTGCTTTAACAAAAAACGAGCTTAGTTTGTAATATAGCAATGCATTTTCTTTATTTCCATGTGGATAGGTTTCTATTTAAACAAAACAATTGATATAAAGAGTACTTACACACCTGGGCCTAATGAGTGTTACTTTAGTCAAAAGGTTTTTTTCTTCAGGTTACATAATATGTAAAAAAGCTATTTCTTTCTGGCATTGTTTTGAAATTTTTACTTAGAAAAATCTGTTATTTATCATAATGTTTCCTAGATATTTCTAATAACTTATTATTGAAGGGCTGAATTTTTTTAAATAAAAGTTAATTTTCTGCTTGTATATGATTTTAAGGAAACAATATAATGCTTCTAGAGAAACATAAATATAAATAATGAATCAAATTGCTTCTGGAACTAGTTCAAAATGCATACACATTTGTTAAACGATAACATCGAATTTATTTTTGCAGTTTTCAAAGATTTATATTTGCGGTATAAGTTCGAAGACATGCAGTTTGTGATCAAATAATAGTTGCATTTTTTTTTCTTCGAAAAGTAATATTTTTGTTGATACTTGCGTATTGTCGCCACCGTATTGGCGACATTATATAAAACGAAGTACATGGTTGCTAATTCAGCGCGTAGGACACATGCGAAATCGTTACTGCCAATTTGGCGAGTTATCTTTAACTTAGGCACTTTCGCGATAATATGCGAGTACCTTTTTGTTACACACAATAAATGTAAAATGAATTTTGATTTCGAAGTTAAGTGTAAAAATTTCATGAAATGAAAATAAAATAATACGTAAGATGTAGAAAGTGAAAATTTACAACTCGGGTATCACATTTTTAAATCCCTTAAGATTTGGGTTAATAAATGTTTTTCTGTTAAAAATTCATATTAGATACAACAGTACCGAAAATAAATGCTATACATACTCATTTTATTGTTTTAAACTCATATTTGATACATTAACAGATTCAAATACAAGTGCATTAGATACTCATATCGATCTTTCATTCTCAAAAATTTGATCCCGTAACCGGTTCAAAAATGAGAATGTACTTGTGTCTCAATATGAGATTATGCGATTCTCAAATCTGAGTAAGCGTGCATCGGAGCTATTTTGAGAATGTGAAGTACTCAAAAGTGTGTGTGAGCTGTTTGCTCTCAGTTTTGAAAATCGTTTCTCGCAGTGTACTTCAATTTTAGAGATTTTTAGAAAATACAAATTAGATGAGTTCTGCCCTTTTTTTTTATCAACAGGTGACAGTTACAGGTAAAAGTATATTTTTCAATTCAATCGAATTCTTAATGCTAGGACTTAGATATTAATAATTTATACATATATATAAGCAGTAAAAATTTATAAAACATCATGAAATACCCAGCGAAGCGGGCGGGTAACAGCTAGTACATATATATAATTTTTGGAATACATTCATATAAATATAATTATTACATACTAATCTAATGGTAGTCTTAAGTAGTAATATTATAAATAAAAATTGATAATTAATATGTTTTTGGCACTATAAAAAATTTGCATTTACCCTTTTTAATAATTCCTAACTAAAACCCTACAGAGCGAGTGTTTTTAATTAATACACTTGTGGTTTATAAAAATAAAACAAACAAAAAAAGTGTTCTGTATGTGAGAAAGTGGAGGGTGGGTGTTATCAATTTCTTACTATAATATAAACATTTTTCTGAAAATGAAAATAAAAAAAAAAAAGGCTCGTGATGTGAAAAAAATAATTTATGCTCTAACTGCTAAATATTTTTTATTTTTATAAAGCAATACGTTTAGAAGTGATAATACGAATTAACATTATAGAAATACGTTTAAAAGGTGAGAATACGATTGATGCTTAATCTTACCATGTTTTTATTAACTCGCTTTCTTTAATGTCTGTCTGAGTGGAATTTTGTAATTGATTTTAAACTGTGTGACTTTCCGATGAGCTAGACTTGAAATTTGAACCATATCTCAGAAGTGGATGACAATGCATGAAAATGTGAAAAAAGAAGGGAAAAAAAACGAAAAGGAGGAATTTTATACTTTTTAGTCCGTTATAAAAACATGGTACATTGAATTTTTTTTTAATTCGAACTTTTTTTTCTTCTTTCCACACATTTGATTTTTTTGACCTGTTCTTTTGAGACGGAATCTAATATAACGATACGGGACTCATCCGAGGCCCCGTAAACGGAGAGAATAAATACACTCCAGACCCTTTAATTAAAATCCATTGAAGAGTAAGACTTATTCCAGCAGCCACGTAATTCTGACTCCAAATATCAAACTCAAGGATAAATTCAACAATGAATAAATGACAGTTTAAAAAACTAAAAAACACGCTTTTACTGTTGATCGAACTAAAAAATGAAAAATATATTATAATTGAAAAAAACTAAAGAACACGCTTTTATATTGAATCGAACTAAAAAGTAAAAAAATAATTCTTAATAGAAGAATAAAATGATGAACCAGAAAATTAATGTCATTGGGGTAAAAGCGTGGGGTGCAATTTCGGAATTGAAAGAAGTTAGAAACTATAACAATTGATATATTTATAGAACACCCCACGCTTTTACCCCAATGACATTAATTTTCTGGTTCATCATTTTATTCTTCTATTAAGAATTATTTTTTTACTTTTTAGTTCGATTCAGTATAAAAGCGTGTTCTTTAGTTTTTTTAAATTATAATTTTTCTCTTCTGAATTTTAGCACATTTTATTTAAAATGTACTAAACAAATCTAAAAACCACAAAAAAAAAATCCCCATATCTCCATTTTTAAAAAAAAAAGTTGTCCCAACTAGTCGGCTACCTTAAGCGTCATCGCGTGCTTTTAATAATGAATGGTACATGTGTCGTCTACACACAGTCGCATGCATTTTGAAAAGTCAATACTCCATTCTAACTGGCGTTGGTGTT
Source organism: Trichonephila clavata (assembly GCA_019973975.1). Taxonomy (NCBI): domain Eukaryota; kingdom Metazoa; phylum Arthropoda; class Arachnida; order Araneae; family Nephilidae; genus Trichonephila; species Trichonephila clavata. Next base: position 9,437 of record BMAO01002098.1, read on the forward strand.
CCACAAATATATTTATTTTAGTATGCGCGTCTTAAGTCTTACGTGAAGGTGATCACCCCAAAATGTCTTAAAAATCCACCGGTCGATCGCGATCGACTTAATGCCCGCCCCGGCCCTACGAGATATATATCACAGCTGGCAGTTTTGGTACACACATTTATTACAAGATATCTCGTAGTTGGTTGTGATGGGTTAATTCATTGTTTATTTCCATCGTACTCTAAGGCAATGCGATGACTATTGGCAATGGACCTTGTAATTATGAACCTCGGCTGTGAAAAGGGTGACACCTGAGTTGGCACCCTCTCGAAATTTCCACCAATCGTCAACATAAGAACTTTGAGCCTCGACAGATTTAAACTGCATCAGCCTTTCTACATGAAGAGTCTTCAGTGGTACCAGGACTCGACAATGCCGGCTACTAATATGACCATACGCAAACATGAGAATTAACTGCAGAAGCGACACAGGATTAAATTCAAGTGTCATCCCTCATTCGATAATTTCCTCTCGATTTAAGGGCGTTAAATTTGCATAATTTTTGAAACACTTTAGAGCAGTGATACTCAACCTGCGACTCGCCGGACTTTCCTGTGTGGCCCGGTCTTGGCCCATTGCCCTAAGAAATTCAGTTATTAAAGAACAATGTGCTAAAAATTTAGCGGGGAATTCTAACAATCAAGTAATCAAATCAATCAATTTTGCTGTTTGTTTGTCTTTTCAATTCCTACACACACACTATTAGTTCACACTCTTCCTATATATATATATATAGACAAGGATAAGTTTTCAATCGTTAATAAAATACTTTCTATTCATCCATTAATAGAGACTCCCTTTATGGTGAAGCAGCTGCAGGTAAAAGCTGGAATATCCTGCTTAAAAAAAGTAGAAGAGTCCCCAATTCCCTGCCCTGATCTGTTGGAGTTGCGTGCTTCCGTTTTCTTACTGGACATGACTACTTGCAAAGGCATTTACATCGCATTGGAGTAAAGGATTCTGCTTATGCCCTCTGTGCTACCAGGGTGAAATGAATGGTGACCATCTCAAACACTGCCCTATTGTTTTAAAGTTTTTTGTAGACAACTCTAAGGAGCAAATTTTAATTCTTTTTATGCTCCGTCATCATTTTATTGGGTTGCTCGTCGACTAATGGCAGAGATGCCGAAGACGGACGCAGGATTAAAAAAAAATTCATCCATTTAAGTTGAAACACATTTTTTTAAAACTTGTAGTGGATGGCACTTGATGTTGATACAATTTTTCAGATATTAATTCATTAACAAATGAATAATTAGTAACAAACAAAATAATAGTCCAACACCATATATAAAAAGGAAAACTGCTTGTTGTGTCCTTGTAGCGCAATGGATAGTACGTTGGACTTCTAATCCAAAGGCCGTGGGATCGAATCCTACCTGGGATGGCCTAATATCTGAGAATGTAGTTTCTATTTTACTATACTATTTCATTAGAATAATTAAATTTAATTAATCAATAAAAAGTAGCACATACAAAGAAAAAGATAGTCTAACACCACAAATAAAAAGGAAAATTGCATTGTATTTTGCTCCTTAATATTGTGATTCTGTCATATGTATATGCATATTTATATCGATTGTAACAATGTAATAAAATGTAACTAAAATAAATTTTTTCTTTGTTGACCTAAGTAGGAATTAATTTTTTTTATGTTGCTTGTTTCTCTCTGGTAGCATACTTTTATTATGCCTTGGATACAATATTTTTCAAAGTACCTATTATGTGTGTTACATAGGGATTTCTGTATTATTAAATATTTATGAAATTTTTATTTATATTCAATGACACAAAATAGTTTACACATGTACATATATATTCAAGGGGGGGGGGAGAAACTAAGGGTGATTTTTTTTTACAAACATCGCACCAAGAAACACATGGGCTATTATTGACGATGGTCTTCAAAATTTTGAACTGCGGTCAAATGACGAGAAAGATTGCTGAGCTGGCATAACACTTTGAACTGAAAAAAATTCCTTCCTAAAATTGATTTCGAGACAAGACTTTGTGCAATAGTAGTACTACTTTAGGAAGATCAACCCTCAATGTAATTCCGCCGAATGGGCAGTCAATTCAGAGAAAATAGCCTTCGAAATTCATGCTTAGCTTTTATACAGTTAAGTTTAAATCTCTACTAATAGCGCAGCAGCAGGATTGGTAAAGTGACTATTTACCGTGCCACAGGCTTCGGTTCGAGTCACGCGATCTATTTTTTTGTTTTAAATTGATTTAATTATTTTTAAAATGAATAAATTTATTTAAAAAAGACATTAAATACTTATGATTATAAAATTTATATATATATATATAAAAGCAATTATTATATATATATATTTTATGTATTATTATAATATTGTGTACTTCATATTATAAAAAATGTTTGTAACTAATTTTTTTAAAAATATAATTGAATATTTATTATAATACATTTATATATATATATATTTATTAATAATTATACTTATATAAAATATAAGTATTAATATTTTTTATAAATATAATTATTTATTAATAATATTTATAAAAATATATATTATAATGAATATTCAATTATACTTTGTATAAAAAATAGTTACCACAATATTTTTTTATACCATAAGTACAATATATTATATAAAAAATATTATAATTCTACATAAAACATATAATAGTTTTTTTTAAAATTATTTTATAATTAATAAAATAAAAATAATATCTATCTTATAATTTTAATTTAATAATCATAGAAAGTATTTAATGTCTTTTTTAAATAAATTTAATTGTAAAAATAATTAAATGAATTTAAAAAAAAAGAAATCGATCGCATGATTTGAACCTAAGCCTGCCGCATGGTAAACAGTTACTTTACCGATCACGCTGTTCCACCGATGGTAGAAATTCAAACTTAATTGTATAAAAGCTAAGCATGAATTTTGAAGGCTATTTTATTCGATTTGACTGCCCATTCGGCGAAATAACATTGAGGGTTGAATATCCTAAGGGTGTACTACTAATGCACAAAGTCTCGTCCCGAAATGAATGTCCTTAGTCGTGCCCTCCCCTTGCAAGCTAAAATGAGAACTTTTAGCCCCACAGATTTAATCCGCATCAGTTCTGCTACACGATGGGTCTTCAGCGATAATACTCGAACACAGGACTTATAAACAAAACCAACCAGCATCACCCTTCTGCTGCAGACAGGGGAGAGTGGTGACAAATTTTTATGGAATAAAATATTGTAGTAATATAAATTATCTTTCCTTCACCTGAGTAGTTTTTATTCAATAACATTTTTTAAAAGAAATATATGTTTTCACACTAATGCAAAAAGCATTAGAATCAGTGAAAAACATAAGCACATAAAATTATAAGGGTTGCTCAAATGAAAAGTGGACAAGTTCAATAAAAAGAATAATTTTTTTTGGAAATCAAAAGAAATCGCTCAGGGGATTACAACACAGGTCCCATCGTTTCGGCAGCAGGTCTGTGTCTTCACTCTAGAAAGAACCTTGAGGAAGTCCTTACCAGCTTCTCCTTCACTCCATCGTCCAAATGAAATGAAAAACAATATTAAGTGGCCTAAAGGTCTATAAGTCCCAGGGTGACAAATCCGGACTGTACGGTGGGGCTCCAATCTTTCCCAACGTATTTTTTAATGTGCTTTTGCTTCACGAGAAACGTGTGGGTGGACATTGCCATGGAGGTCCGATATCGTTTGCTGACTTCTCGAAAAGTTTTACACCAACTGTTCCAAGACGTTCGACCTAAAAAATGCTCGCCATAGACTGCCACTATTCGTCGATAGATGTCTGCACTAAACTCACCTCCTACAATCAGAAATCGTGCTACTGCACGTTGTTCTGATCTGGGCGCATCCTTATATGGTACGACTTTGCTTTCCATTTATTTCCTCTACCACCAACAGATTTCACTGCTAAACATTGCATGCGATACACACTTCCTACCGTCCTTTGTGTACCTGTTTGGTTGCTCTGTTGTAGCTGCACTCATTCTCTGACGCAATCGCATATGTTCACATTTCTCATTTGGGCAACCCTTGTATATGCATTTTTTCCCACATCATGAGTTTATAACATAATTTGATATATTTTAAATAAATTACCGTTTCCTTATTGTCACAAAATATTATTTTGTGTTAAACATTTTTTAAGACTTCTTCGAATTTTACGTTTAATTTTTCTAGGATTCTCTTTATGCATGCATTAGGTATTTAGCTTACAATTTCATGAAGGTTGAGCAGATGGTCCACACAAGATTTGTTCTAACTGAAAGCCGATTAAGTGAGAGAGTGTTTTATTAACATCGCACCATGAAATAACACGAGGACGACCGTACTCAACTCTCCGAGATTCCACATCACGCCAATGGAGAGATTAAGTTTCGAAAGATTTAACCCGTGCAGCAGGCCCTCTATACGGCTGGTCTTCAGTAGCACTGGGGCTCGAACTCATGACACGCCGGCCACGAGTACGTGACCACTAAGCAACCGCGACCACCAGGTCGATTAGGCAGCTTTGTTTTCAGAACTGGAATTTTCCATCGAAGAAAAATCTTTATTTCTTTACAATTTAAAACCGAGAGTATTCAATTCTTTTATTAATTAGAAAAAAGACCCCCCCCCTACATTAAAATCAGAAAATATACGTTTTTATATGACACACACACACAAGTTATGGATATAAATCAGCAATTGTATCCAAAAAGCATACAAAACTATTAAACACCTTTTAAAAGGGAATGGGATTAGAGCAACTTTGATTAAAATTAGTTAATTGTTGACATTTGACCAGTTTAAAATTTCAGTAGGAATAGACCAATATTATAAAGGAAATGTAAATGACAACAATAATAGAATAAAAAACCTGTTGTAATTTTACAGCAGAGATTTAAAGGGGTGATGTTTTGAAAAATTTTGGCTATGGCTTTAATTTTCAACAATGACTACATTAGAGATTGTATCCCAATTTTTGATTCATCACATTATCTTACAAGATAAATCGACACATATGGAGAATTGTAATAATATTTAATTATTTTTTTAACACAATGAAAAGCAAATATTTTTCATAAATTTATATTAGACTTCAGAAATATCTTTAAATACAAAATTTTAAGAATTGAAGACTCAATTATTTTATTAATTTTCAGACTCAAACTATATAGGGGCAACTTATTAATAAAAATTATTAAATTCTAAAAATTTTCATCTGAAACGAATTTAGAAAACAGTTTATAATGCAATTATTGAAGAGATTTTTGCATAAATATTATAATTTAGAAGATATTTTACATATAATCTTTATATGCTATTTACAGTCTTAAGAATAATTTAAAGATATTTTACTTTGCACAAGCTAATTGCGTTTGTCTAGCCTCATCACAAATGTAACTTTTAGAAAAATGCAAAATATCTAAAAACATTTTTAACTTATGAATTTGTACGAGATAATGCTAAATTTCAGTACTAAAGAAAAAATTATAAGAAAATCATTTTGGTTAAAAATGTAACACATGAAACTGCAAAAATCAAACTAAAACTGTACTTTCTTTAAATATTATAAAAAAAAACAGTAACCACACAAAAATCAATTTTATATTTTTAATAAGAGACTTATACAAATACATATATAATTCTTTCAATCAGTATTAACAAAAAGGAAGAAGTATTTATAAATCACAGTGAAAAAGTTATTCGATAGTACATATACATGAACTATACCTTGATATTAACCCTTTGTGGATCATGCTTGCATTACCCGTAAAACTGAAATCAAAAGAATGAATAATAAGAGGTACAAGGCAATACTTTATCACAAATGTTTTAAAATTAGTTGAATATATAATGCTTTAAAGGTCCAGAGACATCCAAAAGCCTAGGAACCCTTAAGCATTCATGCAATACAACATATTCATCAAAATTAAAACATCTAGATTCTATGCATTAGATTATCGACAGATTTCATAATTTTTTGAGTTAGATAACGGATGACAACCGACTTGTACCTTATGAAAGGACACTGACTTAGATCAGGATTTAAATTCCACATAGAATTTTTTTTCTTCCAAGTTAGTCATAATATATATGACAAACAAAAACATTAGGGTAGATTGAAACATTTTTCAGAAGTAAAAAACCTACTTATGTGGCGGAAAAATGTTCTCCGATATATAAGAGAAAAATTTGCATAATAAAAAATTAATTTTTATGTTAAGTAATGCCAAAAGAGAAATGAAGTTAAGGTGTTTGAGCTTTTTTTATTAGTAACCAGTCAAAATAATTTTTATTAAAGAAAAACAGGTATTTTAGTACTTTTTAACATTTATTGCAAATAGAGGATACCGACAAAATAGAAGAAAAGAAAACACCAAGTATATTTAACAGCCTTTTTATTTTAAAATTTTTTGGAAAAACCTATGGTTGAAATTGCAGTGCATGATAAAGTGAAAGATGGAGAAAAGCTTGGATCTGATTGGTGCACAGAGAAAGAGTTGTACATTATACAACTCACAATTCATTTATCAATAAAAATTGTTTTGGTATAGTAGAAAAATTATTTTAAGTCTAAAATCCTCTCACCAAAATTCAGCTTTGAACATTTTTTTTTGAAAATTCAACCCCTTTGTGACAATATTAAATATTGAAAATTTTTAAAAAAAACTTTTTTTCTTCTTTTTCTCCATACCATAGAACATCTTTTCTGCATAGGTAAGTTCCAATGAATAATAACTTGTTTTCTCCATAGAACCATGATTCACCCTATTATAAAAACTAGCTCTTATTTACACTTTTATTTCTCTCTTTTCATCCCTTATTTTGAAAATATATCCACAAAGAGTATTCAATGAAATACTAATTCATACATATGATTGTATCATACAACACAAAATCACTTTTTATGTAATAATCTTCATGAAAGAAAATTGAAATAAAAATGACAAATATTAACTTTTTGAAACCAAGCACAAAATCCACCTATAAATATTGACTAGAAAAAAATATACATATAGTTACTTTTCATAAATAAGATCTACTTCAATCATTACTAAAAAATAGCATTTTTATCAATATTGAAATTTTAAGTTATAACACAAATTATAAAAAGCAATAAAACTAAGATCACAGCTTGTATGATTCGATAAATCTTATATTAGTACTATTAAAAACATTCAATTCTGAGTAAAACAAATACAACATGAACTCAACTTTCAAAATATATTAGGATAATAGAGATCCAACTTCGCAAATATTTTGAATATCATTCCAATAGGCATAAGATAATACTCCAAGTGAAATCAAACGTATATATCAACCGTATATAAGTACTACATTTACTATTTATATATTTTTTTGTACTTTTCCCGTTTGGCCGGCACAAGCGATAAAATCACCAAAAATGATATAACCAACACCAAATGGAATATTGTCGCTGGTAACCCTTTACCACTCCCTTTTCAAAACAAGTCCCGAGCTTTTCTTATCAGTAACGTCTTTTTTATAATACATCAGAAATGGATGAAAAACCAATGAGAACAAACATTTAACTTTTTTTATGTGTATATTGTTGTTGTCAAAAATAAAGCCTGCTTGGCAAGATTTGCGCCGGCGAAACGGAAAAGTACCATTTCTTTAAATTATTGTAGAATCACAGTAATCTCTTGTGTAATAAATTATACTCTAGAGTAGAAGGCACTGAAGCAAATATGAATAAGTGCAAAATATTAGTCAAGATATTTTTAAAAGCACTTTTATGCAAATTTTTTAAATGCATTTACTAATTTAAAATACTTTAACATTCAAATATATTTACATGATTAAATCAGTGGGTCTAAATAATGCGTTATAACATGTTATGTCAGAAGAAAAAATAAACTTTATTATTTCTACTTTTAAAAAAATAACTCTTAACATTTAGAGGGAAAATTAAATCCTACAATGGCTGTCCCAAGCTTCAAATCACATGCGACTGTTATAAAATATAAGCATTTTTCAAATTCTATTCTAGTACATTATTTAAAATAAATTATTGTTAACACAACATTCAAGAATTAAATCAAAATTTGAAAAAGAGCATACATAAATGAATCAGTTATTTAATTAGTCAGCTTTTTCATACGTATTTTACACATATTTTTAACTTTTAACAAAAAGTAAATTGCAGCATTTTAAATGTGTTAAAAAATATTAATTATTCAACAATAAAAAAAGAACATCTGGCACTGGTTTATTTTTTACACATATAAAAAATGATTGGAAATTATGATAGATATATAAGAGTGATAATGCTGCTTCTGTAAGAGCAAGTACATCATATTTTATGTGCATCCTTACAAGAATACAAGTTTTTGATACCACAGACCTTTTACTCTTAAATATTATGTTAATAACTAATATATATATATATTATGCTATTGTATTTTGAACTAGTTAGTTTTGGTTATCTGTTTATAATTAGTGTTCTAAGAATTCACAACATTTTTTAAGGAATAACTATAGTATAAAGTAGATTTTAAGTGGTAATAGAGACATTAAAATTTAATGTATATTATAATGTTATCTACATTGGCATACCTGACACATTGGCTTTGACACAATTTCATTTTATGTAATATATTAATTTAAAAATTATATTTAAACAAATAGTCAAACTTTGTCAATAAAAAATTACTGCACATAACATTTAATGTAAAATGCTTTCGTACTTGCTTATCAGCATCCCCACAGCAAAATGTACACCACTCAAATTGTGGATTTAAATTAAGACAAAGATTCTTGCATGTTTTATTTGCAGAAAAACTATTTTTGTGGTGCAATTTTAGCTGTGGCGATGCTAATACGGAAGTGCCATTTTTTATATAAACAAATTCATATAATTTCTCACAAGACATAGTTAATAAGTCCTCAAAAGAAAGTAACAAGAATTTAAAAAGTTTCAAATTCTTTTTGAACAGAATAAGATTATAATTCATGTTAAATATATACATTTAATAACATTGACTGAATAAAATGTACTTTTATATTAGTGTCACTGCAGCCAAATTTACGAAACACAAATAGAGCAATTTTCCACCAAAATGCAACAGATAGTTTTTTTTTACACAAGTAAGAATAATTTTCTCTCTTTTGCTGTTATTGTATCATGGTATGATTCATGTGGCACAAATTTGGCTGCAGTGACGTTAACATGCAAGTAATGAATAAGATTTCATGTTATTATATAATGTGCATTTAATTCAGTTTAGTGATTATATATGCATATATAATCTATTTGAAAACATTTTTAACTATACTATGATGAAAAGTAAAAATTTATTCCACAAAACTTAATGATTTTAACAGCTTTTAAAATTATTAGTGTTTTTAGTAACATGATAGGATACTTGCATAATATCCTATTGATCATGAACATTAAAGAAATGCTCTAGTTGTGACATTAAAAACATAACAACTAGAACATTTTATTTGTTAAATCACCTTTGGGTGGCAATTTTTGTATGATTAAAATAGTCAATGAGATAACATACAAGTATCAAGATAGTTCAAAACTTGAAACATTAAGTAATGAAATATAATGAATAATTTAGAAGAATAAAACTTTATAAATAATCCAAATAAATTATATTTTAATACAATGCATTTAGCTTTAAATAGTGAAGCAAATTTCAGTTGTATTAGTAATAACAGAATTGTAAAAATTCAACAAAACTGAATTTTATCCTAAATTATTAATACAAAAAGGCAAGGCATTTAAAATTTACATTAGAAATTTTTAAACAACCATGATATTGTCTACTATTAGTGATCTTTTTGAGTTAGCAACCAGAAGCAGTCAAGATTATGATTTCTGGAAGAACAAGATCTAATTTAGAGTACATTAGAATATATACTTATAATGCCACATTTAATACAAAAAAAGTTTCACATTTGATGCAAAAAAAGTTTATTAAAAGACTTGATGGTTAGTGGGAAAAAAGATACATGCATGTAATCATTTAATTTTGAATAATGAATTAAATGATACTTTATTATAGCTTTAAAAACTTATTTTCTATTTTTCATGAGTAAATTTTAACATTTTATAATATTAAAAATAAAAGTAACACTTAAGAAATTTAAATATTTTACAAAAAAGTTCAATGTAATTTTAAAAAATTTCCTTCTTAAAATAACAAGTATTAATACAAAATATAAAAGCTATACAATGTAATTTTTCAAACTAATATTAAGTTACATCAAAATATTAAAACTGAAAGTTGACAAAACACACAATTAAAAATGATTTTTGATAATTTTTATTTGGTTTTTAACAGCTTTCTCTCATAATCAATGATGCAATATTACCTCATTTTACCTTTTTCTTTTTAGTCGAGCCATGCATATCTGTAAAGATGGCTAAAGTCACAGGAACTATACCTTTGTAGGGTAAATTATACTTTTTCACTGCTTTTGCAGCAATACATTTTAAACTTAACAGATACTGAGATTTTAGAATAATTTCAGCAACTCCAGTCAAAACTTTTTCAAAGGGAGATTCTCCATCATTATTTACACGGTCAATATGGGATCCTGCATCAAGTAATTTGGTAATGATAGAATGTAGAGTCATAAAATCAGTTATGGGTTTTTGATAAGCAACTATGATATGCAGAGGAGTATTTCCTGCTTTATCCACAGCATCTACATCAGCTCCACACTGAATTAACATTCGAGCAGTCGCAGCACATGGGAACTTGCACACATATTTAGTATGAAATTCATCTACAGGAGTATCAGCATTAACTGTCAAGTGCAGTAAAGTAGAACCTTCACTTGTTTGTAAGTTCAACTTACATATTTTATAAACTAGTTTGTAAAGGTAATTTTCTTCTTCAGGCAATATTTTTTTAATAAGCTTAGTAACAATTACCAATAAATATAAAGTTGTATAGATATTGTCTTCCAGCTCTTCCATCAATGATTCTGGAGACTCTGGAGAAGTAGGAGAATTCAAAACTGTTTTATTTCTTATTAATTCTTGCAGTGTAACTTCAAGAACTTGTTGAACTTTATCAAATTTTACTTCTTCACCAGTATGCATCATCTGTGCAAACACTTGAGCAAATCGCAAAAGGTCTTTTCTCACACTTACATTATGCTTATGCCTCAGATTCAATGCATGTAACCATAAGTCCACACATCTATCAAAACGACCTATATCTGCAAACAGAGCACCACGGAACACAACAGGATGAGGTACCTCGGGATTATTGGAGCCCAATATTCTTTCACGAATAACCAAAGATTCCATGTGCAATGCATCACTGTTATTTTTTATGGCTTCCAATTCACTCAAAGTTCTACATTCAATATGGTTATCATAAGCAGGAATAGAAGGAAGTAAAGGCTTAGGAGTATAATACCGTGGATGTGTCACCCTTTCAAGCATGGCCCAATGAAGGTAATAATAAGCTTTTTCCAAATTATAAAAATCCTTGTCATTAGCAAATGAGGCTCCTAAAAGTTCAAGAGCTTCAACAGATTCTTCTTTAGAACACCAAGATTTTTTGATGAAATATTCAACTACTTCAGATTTGCTTCTTTCTGCTGCTGATAATAAAGGTGTCATACCTATTTTATTCTTTGAAATTTTTGCACCACTTTTAAGCAGCTTTTTAATTATTTCAAGATGACCATGTTCTGCAGCAAAGTGTAGAGCAGTAGCCCCACACTGAGCTTGGGTATCTGGATCAGCTTTTTTACTTAATAAATATTCAACAACATCAGCATGGCCTCTGTAGGAAGCTAACATTAAGCAGGTATTGTTGTATTTGTTAGCTTTATGAATATCAGCCCCGTTTTCAACTAAATATTGAATTACGTCAAGTCGTCCATCAAAACACGCTGCTCTCAATGGAGTCGAGTCTGTTTTAGTAGAATGATTGACATCTGCTCCATGAGATAGCAAATACTTTACTACGCTGAAATGACCAGCACCAGCAGCACACCATAAAGCAGTAGCACCTTCAATAACATAACCATCTATTTGCACTACACCATCTTGTTCAATATTAGGATTAAAACGATTCAACAACATTTTGATTACATTGTTGTGTCCATTTATTGCGGCTATCAGAAGAGGTGTACATTTGTGACCTTCATCTTCAACAGGCTGTTCTAAATAATGGTACCATTCACTTTTAGCTTTATTTGAGAGTAATGCATACAAAGTTATAGCCATTCCTTCCCTTGCAGCATAGTAAATACGACGGCGTAAAGAGTCCTTGTCTTCTGCCATAGCCAAGAAAGAGTATCACAGCTCATACAAATTTGTTTTTCTTTTAAAAAATTACTTTTCTTATAAGATAAAATTCAAAGTGTTAACTAAAATAATAGAGAAAAGAAGTGCAAGTAAACATATCTCACATGCATGAAAGCACTGCTGACTGTCATCATGCCTTACAAACGTATACGCAATCCCCTTTAAATGGTAGTTACGGATGTTAGCAAAGCAAATTTCTTCTAACAGCTGACGTTATTTACTTTTTGTTGCCAAAACTATTTTCAAAGTCCAGAGTCAAAATATTTCAATTAAAAAGTAAACAAAGGAAATAAAAGAAATTCACAAAAGGAACTAACTTGTAGAAAATTGGAAAGAAAATGAATTAATTTTTGTTTTTTCAGAATAGTTTAAAAATCGCAAAAGATATATACATACATCTTCAAACAAAGAATATTAAAGACAACGGGGGAAAAACTAGTTTGAAGCCTTTTATTTCCAGTAAAAAATAGTTTTTGCTGAAAGTTTGAAAAGACTATTTTATTCCTTGAGTTTAAGTAATGTTTTAAGTTTTTTTTATCCTCTTTCTTTACAAACAACTCTTTATTAACCTGCGTTGTAAATTATAGATGCCGTAATTTGGCAATGGTTTGTCTCACTATGGTCCCCGGATGTGTGATGGTCGTCAATTTTGACTTTTCAAGGGGATTGAGTGTTTTAATTATTTGACACTTATCTAAGTTAAATGATTAATTGTTTTATTCAATTTTTGTAGTTTAGAATAGGTGGACAAAATTTATCTTAGCATTAATGGTAATGCAGGCAAGGAAACTTCCAAGACTCAGCGATGGGTATTAGCATTCTAATTATCTGATGTATAATTTTAAAAATATTTATTGCCAATATCTTTTGTTGGCATTTCAATTCTGCATTGATCTTATAAACAATTTAAAATGTTCGTTTCTCTAAATTATCATATTTTAGATTTGCATTGTCATTATGTATTGAATGTTTTTTTTTGTACTGACGCTTTCGCGTATGGCAAGTTCGTTATTGACAGACGGCCGTTAAATTGATTATAAAATCTAAATCAGGAATTGTTCATTGTTTTTCAAAATGTTTAAGTAAAATTCTTTTGGATATTTATATGATATTTTCAAAATAAGTCGTTTCGTATAATTTAAATGATTGTGTTTATTACGTAGATTAACAAAAACAAAACAGTATAATTCAGTTAATTATGAATATAATTATTTTTCGGGTCATTGTTGCTTATCATTCAACCTGATATTCAATATTACTCAAGAAGAAAAGTAGCTTTGTTGTTTAATTGTTTTGATAGCTGCTTCCATTCTTTAGTTATATAGGCTTAGCGGACTTGCATTATAGGATGCGTTGTCATTCCTTTTTAAATAAAAAAAAAAAACAACTGAGTGGAATTTTAAAGCTTTTTTGAAAATTTTGCGCCATTCTAATGAAAAAAAAAATAATACAATGGGAATACATTTAGCCGTGGAAATAGTTTTTATTATTCGGTTAATGAGTTTTATTGTTGACATGTTTATCTTGGAAAGCATTTGTGAATAAAAACTATCAATATTTAAAGTTTGACATTAGACTTCAATTTTTTTTTCAATTTCATTTACTTTATCTGTAATGCATGTAGACTTTCTTTAAAAAGAATATTTGGGAGATAAATATTGATCTTTAAATATCGTAATTCAATACACTTTTTTTGTATATATTCTTCATTTTCACATTTTATTTAAGGATAATGAATGAAAATTCACCATTCATGCACTAGTCTGCAGTGTAGATGATAAAATAAACACTGAGATACATATAATTGTGTATAAATATTTGAGTAAACTATAATTATTTTATTTTTTCTGGTTCTTGTATCGACCATTTTCACCTGTCTAAATTTCAGCCATATTTTATGATATGCAGCCATTAATGAAAAATGTCTTTTCGCATGTTCGAACATGCGAAAACTTATTAACAAGTTTTCTTATTGTTTATAGTGTATATTAGTTTGTTTCTTGGAAAAGCAGGCAATTGTTTTCGCAACTGTTGAAAGCAGACATCCTAGTATTGATCTGTATTAATAACTTTTTGCAGATAGGATAATCTAAACAAAATAACTTAAAATACAAATTTCAATTTATATAAATAGTAGAAATTTAGTAAATTAATGAAATATTTTAACATTACGAAATGAATATATCATTATCGCAACCTGTTGGCGACATTATGTGAAACGAAACATGAGGTTGTCAATTCAGCGTGTACAACACATAGGAAATCGGGGTTGCCAACTTGGTCAGTTATTAATAGTTGTTGATTGTTGCGATACTACATAAGTACCGAAATAAGAATTATACCATCTCCAAAAAATACTTATTTTCCTGTAAGAAGTAAAAATTTTCTGAGGGGAAATAAACCTTTTAAAGATTACATTGAAAGTTGGGTACTTTTTCATTTTGTGTCCATTGGTGATGTTACAATGTTTATTTTTTGCCAAATTAAACACCAAATACAAAATAAGGTAATCTCAACCCCAAATTCAATTTTTAAATTATTGTTTTATTGAGGCATGAGATATTTGACTACTTTCAACATTGAAGGAATAGTTTATTTTATCTATTAGTGTTCTTTCTGTTGCATTTTTACAGCCCTCCCCTCTCCAAAACAGGAAAAGTTTGAAAGATGTAACATTGCTCATTAAATTGCTGTTTCATGTATCTTTTTCCATATGAAATTGTAATTTTAGAATATAATTAAGTGTTAAATGAAGTGCTGTTTTAATAATACTCAAGAAACTTACTCGGACAGTATTCTCAATGGAAATGAAAAAAGCAGATTTTCGAACCTACATATTCATTCTCGTTAAAATCTTAACCATACTTAATTTACTCTCTTCAACTATGCTTTTTTGGAGACCTCCTAATATGTTTATTCATTGCTCTCTTGGTTTACTTCAAAATAAATTTAACAATCCAATTTTATTTGTTCAAATATTTGTCATTTTTGCAAACTATTTATTTGATTATAATTAAATTCAAACCTTTTGCAATGTATTTCTATCAGAGGTATTTTTTCCTTGTGTTCTAAAAATCATTTTAGAAAAGGAATGTAAATTATACACATACTGTTCAATCAAAACAACTGAAGGCAAACTCCAAAAGAAAAAGTTATATAAATTTTTAATGAAATATCATAACTGAAATCTTGATAGTTTTTCAACAAGAACAATGGAATGTTTAATATTATAGGATT
Source organism: Trichonephila clavata (assembly GCA_019973975.1). Classification (NCBI taxonomy): domain Eukaryota; kingdom Metazoa; phylum Arthropoda; class Arachnida; order Araneae; family Nephilidae; genus Trichonephila; species Trichonephila clavata. The sequence continues at coordinate 25,012 of BMAO01002098.1, forward strand.
CATCTGTCTTTTTAAAAACATCTGCCAGTTTCAGAAAACAAACTTTAATTGAGTATAAAGAACATGATCATAGTAGAATAAGTCTGCATTTCATTGCATCTTGGTTATCAAAATAAACAGGCTGTCAGGATGAAATTGTTGTATCACCATAAAATCTTAAAATACAATACCAAATCCAAGAGACACCCTAATCAACATTTCAGTCTTATTTTTCTTTAATTTTTTTTGTGATAAATAATTTAAATGTGAAACCTAACTTCAAAAGAAGAGAATATAGTGAAGTATTTCTTCAGTTGAGGGACCGTTCTATTAAAGAGTGTATTAACAGGCACAATGGGTTAAATCTTATTTTAGTGAAACCCTTTTTGACAAATATTTAGTGTAAAATGTAGCAATGAGTTTACATAACTAACCATAATTTCTGTGATAACCCTGTTAACTATATATTAAGGTGAAATTTAATCTTTTTTTCTTTTCACTTGTGGAAATAGTCTTGTTCCTGTTTTACTAAATTGGTATATTTATCTGAAATGGAGGAAAATCTGCATGAAGACTTTTTGTTCCTTTTTTATACTCTAATTATTGTTAGAAAGGAAGAAAATCTTAATGTTTACAATAAATTTGAAAGTAGTATAACAATGGATAAAAATTCCATTCTGTTCTTTAAGTTATCTGATAGGAAATTAGCATAATTTTCATCATGTAAATAATATTCTTCAACTAGTATTAGTTGAAAGTTTCACTTTGCTATAATAGACAAATATTACATTTCATTCTTTAAATTTGCCGCCCATCCGGTATAGTGGTCAGTGAAGCTGACTGCGATGCCGCAGGGACTGGGTTCGAATCCCGGAGAAGGCATTAATGTTTGTGTTGTAATCCTTTCTTCTGTCTGTGTTGTTTACCCCCCGTGTTATACGTTCGGTGGTGCACGGAGTTTATAAATGTTAAAAAAAAAAATTCTTTAAATTTAAGTGGAATTGTCGTCAGACTGGAAAATCTGCATGATTTTCTTGATAAGATCAGTGATTTTCTTCCCTTCTTTGTTTTGGTCTTTTTTTCATTGTACTTTTGCTGCAGAATTTCACTTTTGTTTTTCGTCCTTGTCACTTGACCATAGTTCAAAATTCAAAGGTCAGTTGCCTGAAGTCCTTGTGTAGCTGAATACTGAGACATTTAAATTCACTCACTCACTCACTTTTGCTTCCTTACATCAACAGTTCTGTTAATGATTTTCAGAAATGCCATCTTCCTTCGTATACAATGACTTCCAAGTTTGAAAGTTAGGCTTTAGCTTTATATTACTATTTTAAAATCATCACCAAGGGGCATACCAAAATACAATTTTACCAATGCAGTGTCTATTTAAAAGTACACAAACTGCTACCTGAATGTTGCTTTGTTTTTCAAATTTTGTTGTTGTGAGTTTTTTTAGTGGGTTTTCTTTTGATGATAATGAGGAAAGTAAGCAATAAAATTTTATTTTTTAGTTTGAGAATAAGGTTATGGATTACATAAATAATCAGATGTGTACAAAGTAAGGAACATTTTAAGTTATGATTATTTGCAACAGAGATGCACAACCTTTTTAGGATGAGGGGCCAAAAAATTTAATAGAATCATATTGAGGGTCAAAGTATTACGCAATGGCAAATATGTTACAACCGTGAAAACAATGTTCATGCATTTATCACAATTATTACTTACTCAGGTACACATTATACAGTTGATAAATGAATGAAACACAAACACTTTCGGAAAGATTAAAATACTTTGGCTCAAAAAAAAAATTCCTGCTAAGAAGGTGGCAAACTTGAAATTATATTATCACTAACTGGTACGCTCTGAGTGGCCGAACGGTTAGAGCACTGCTCTACCATGCAGGTGGCTCGGGTTCGGGCCTCCCAGATACTTGTTTGTTAAATTTAATCATGACTTTCTTGTTTATTATATGACATTTGCAAATTATATAAATTGAATTTATGTTAATCTTCCCCCTGTAGTTATTCTAGAACTCTCCACCAGGTTTATAAAAGTACTGCAGCTGGATAGGTCTTCAGTTGTGGTGCTGCCTGTGTGTACGACAAAATAAATCTTGTATTGGGTAACATCGCCTTGTTCCTTTCTACGTGACAATATAACAAAAGAAAAGTTTTGCTAATTATATAGAGAACACAATTTAAATTTTGAAAAAAATTAGTACTTAAAATTTGTAAGATTTAATGAGATGGTTGGAACTGCATATTTGAAGTTATTGATTTTACGTCAGGCTTAAGATTGTTGTGGCAATATGTAGAACAGAAGAAAGGTTCTCATCTGCTATTCTATTTCTTATTTTTGATTGTTTAAATTCATTAGTGAAAAAGAGTGCTCACAAATGTAAGTGCTGCCGAAGAAAGTGGGGCATGCAGCTGCATTTTGCTTTAAGTACAAAAAATCCTCGGATAAGTTTTTATAAAATTTTAATATCGATTTTTCTTTGAATTGATTTTTGATAACATCAGAATTCTGTAAATCAATTAAGGCTAACTGCATACTCTCATCCTTTAGATTTAAATCAACAGAAAATGGAGAAGAAAAAACATCAATTTTCGTTTGGCACTTTTTAAATCTAAAAATTGATCATCAAATGCGTTGCACAAGATTTGAATTTGTTCCTCATACTGCATCTTCATGTGTAGAAGTGTTTAATGCATTTTTTGGCCGTAGGGAAAGTGTGCAAAATTTTTATTTTTCAGCTGGTTTTGAAATAAACATAATTTTTGTTTAAATGCCTCTACTTTATTTATCAATTGAAAAATGAATTGATTCTTTCCTTGTAGCTTTGTGTTCAAGTCATTCAAATGGCCTGCTATGTCTGCAAGAAAAGGCCAAATCATAATGGAAACTTACTTCTTTTAACCTTCTAAGTATTTTTACCACAGAAATGTAACAATTTCACCAAATAGTTCCATCAAACGCTTAAGGGCAACTCCTTGGTTGAGCCATTTAACTTCTGTGCAATAAAGAATATCAGAAGGTATATCATCAAAATCTTTTAAAAATTCGGTAAATTGACTATGTTTGGGGCATTACTACGAATAAAGTTAACTGCTTCAGATACACACTGCATTAAGGTTGCAAATCCTAATTCTTTACCACATAAATTCTCATGATGAATTGTGCAATAAACCTGCAGCAGTTCTACACCACAATTAGCAGCGAAACCATTTCAATTTTCTTGCCAATCATTGCTTTTGCTCCATCTGTGGTAATGCTTTCACAGTGGTTCATGTTTAAGGAAGCTGCATCGCACAAATGTATCAAACTGGAAAGAAGTTCACTTCCAGTTGTTTGCCCTTTCATGGGAAACATTACAAGTAGTTTCTCCGTAGCACAAATTTTTTTATCAATTCCACGAACAAACAAAAGCAATTGGCTAACTGATGTTCGATCTGTAGATTCATCAACAGCTAAAGAAAAATATACAAAGTTTGAAGCGGCTGATTTTACTTGATTTTCAATGTCCTCATTCAACTGTTGAATTCTTATTTGAATAGTCATTCTATTTAAACTTATATTTTTGAATTTCCTTTTTGCTTCAGGACAAAGTTTTTCATATGCAATTAACAAACACTTTTTATCAAAATCACGATCTGTGAATGGCCGACCTTCTTTAGTGATAATTTCAGTGACACTTAAGCTCACTTCCCCATATGAATTTAAAAGTTAACTGTACTTTTTTGGAAAAAAATTGCTTGACTACTAAAAGTTTTTTGAGTTCGATTTTTTGCGATCGTTCATATCCTTTCATAGATGTAAAATGTTTATGCTTTGTTTCATAATGCCTCTTTAATTATACTCTTTTGCCACAGCAATCTTGCAACTACATATTAAGCATGTGACAGTATCATTGTAATAGATAAAACAGTATTTATCTGTCCATGCATCTTGAAATTTCCGATTTTGAAAATCTTCTTTTTTCTCTCTCATTATTTAAAATATTTTATGTGGCTTTATAAATAAATGATACTAGACTAAAAATGCGAAAACAAAAAAGAATATCAGATCCGTTCCGTGTGACAGTGATTTCAACATTTCCGATCTACTAGCAAAACCACGGGGTTGTTTAAAAGAATGATCGCTGCAGCTAAGTAGAAGTTAAAATTATTATTGGTAGCTCTCACTATGAAGAAAAACGTGAGTTCGATAGGTACTTTTGATTGACTCAGCATAATTTCGAATAGAGACTGTTCCAGTACGCGTGCGTGAATACACATTTGTTCTTCGACCTTTTCTGCATCCAGATCATGCGATGGAAGAAATAATGGCTTTCTGTGATCACGTCTGCGAGCTTCTCCTATACGAAAACTCGTACTCGCAGATAGCCATGAAGGAAACATATTGAAAAGCCGCGTAATAAATTGAAAAAAAAAATACTTAATGAGCAACTGTAAAACAATTATTTGCTGTAATACTATTTTCGTATGCGATTTTTCCCTGTTTAATTAAAAAAGGTCCATTCCATATTAGATTACTCTTCTTTTATAATAGACATTCGAGGGGCAACTTTAAAGGCTTCGCAGGCCAAAATTGGCCCGCGGGCCATAGGTTGTGCATCCCTGATTTACAACAATTTTATTTTGATGGAACTATCAAAAAAAGTCAGATGAAACTATTTTCTAATTATATATATTTGAAAATTTCTAATGAATATATTTGGAATTGAAAATAAATTTATTATAATAAATTATAATTGGCATTAAAAATAATTTTATTAATTTTCTTTTTTTTATTTGAATTATAGTTTTGGATATGAATTATAGTGAAGCATGTATCATATCTGTTAAATTTTAAGTATCTGTTATAGGGACCATGTAGTCCAATCATATAAAATACCAAATTCTGGCTTATACGGGTTGTTTATCTTTCAGTAGTTAATGCCATTATCATGTTCTCAATTGTTTCATTTTCTTGCTGTCATACTGTTTTTTAAATTTTTCTATTTTGTTTCAATGTTGAAAATCTGGAATTTACCTGTGAGTAAAGATCCAGTAAATTATTTTCAGCTGAAAATTTACTACAACAACACTTTTTTCAAACTGCCACGCCACACTGATGGAAGTACACAAGAAGTGTTGCTGGTTGTGCATCACTGTGAATTGTTGGTCATCATGTGATAAATTGATTTACTGTGTTGGGCTGGTGAGCTTAATTCTGTGATGGAGCCAATGACAGATGGATTTTAGCCTAGTAACAATTGTTGACTGATAAATATTGTCAATGTTCATATTGGCAAAAATTTAGGAAATATAGTCACTTTAATCTTTTTTTACCAAAAAGAGTACTTACATATTAGCCAGTCGACCATTTTTACCAAATCAAAATCCATTGTCAAAGGCCATGATATACACCTGTGTTCTAAAACTTTCAATCACCTCAGCCCCCCTTCATGTATCAACCTGACATGGCTAATCCCCAAAATTTTGAACACCCCCCCCCCTTCCTTTACTCCCAACACATGGCTGAGTGATTTAAAGATTCCTTAATTGTCGACTGTCTAATACTCATGCAAGCCTTTTTTAACACTTTTTTCTTCCTTTAAAGAAACAGTAAAAATCTAATTATATATCCATGTACAAATATAGCAAAATACTAATTTCCAATAAATATACAATACAAGTGTAATTTTATTAGGAAATTAAGATGGATGCATTTATCGTATCTGTGCTATGTGAACTCATTTCTTAATCTTTCCACATGTGTTTCTACTGTATATGTTTTGGAAATATTACTTTTTAGTAATGGTTATGTAGTTGCAAACAATAAAAAAACTGAATTTATATTCTTGATCAAAAAACATGTTCTAGTAAATATTTTCATTGGGGACAATTTAGTGATCTAGTCCAGGATGACATATTGTTCAATTTTTCCACAAGGTCTTTCACAGTCTGTAAAAGAGGGAAATCTTAGCATGAAATGAGACCTTTGCTGACCCCCTAAAAAAAGCGCTGCTGACCCCCAGAAGGTCTGTGTGGATCACAGTTTAAGAACCTCTGATATGCTCTATAATGAAAAAAAAAAAATTTCCTTCAAGCTTAAATTGAAAAATATTAAAATTTGGGACCTATTTTCAAAGGAAGAGAATGTAGTGGAGTTTTATTCAATGCTAAGGAATTATTCCATTTAAGAAAGAGTTTGTTGATAGCCATGTGCCTATCGGATGAGCCACCGTGTCTAAATATTGTTATTATAAATATTCCATTTTCTTAAAATGCAACTTTGTTTTGTTAAATTATGTTTGTAATAAAATGTTATTTAAATTTTGCTATTCCTGCAAATAAAATGGTATAAATTTTTAAAAATCTTTGTCAATTTATTGGTTGAGGGGCTAATATGTAAATATCCTGGTAGGTATCAAATTTTATATCTTTAAGAAAAACAGATTCAGAAATTGAAAGAGCTTGTCTATTTAAAATATGTGGATTTTTTTCTAGAAATGTAATTTAAAGGGTGTAATTAATATTCATTATATAAAAAAAGATGTTATATACTTTGATTCATAGGCCACAATTAAAGTAATATCTTTGGCCCCCTACTTTCAAACAATGGACCTGCTCTTAGTTGTCAATTTGTGATTAATGTGATGAATAGTGGTTGCAGTGGATTCAAAGTTTGTGGAATCAGTCATAATGATTTTGCTGATACTGGCCAAGGCTGGCTCTGACCCTTCCAAACTTGATCCTTCTGTTTATTGTCAAAGCGCTAAAAGGATCAGCTATGCTGAATTTAAGGCTAATTTTTGAGAGAAGATGTAGGACTCTGTGAAAGGGAAAAATTTGAGGTTTCATAATGGAAAGTGTTGTTAACTTAAGAATTAAAACTTAACATGACTACCTTCAGTGGCGTTACGGAGAATATTAGCGCCTCCCTATTAAGTCAGGGTTTAGGCCCCGAACCCAAATACGTACTTGAAGTCAGTCAGGCTTTGGGCCTCCTAGAATGCCTGGGCACCCGCAATGCGGGGGTGTACGTTACACCACCGACTACCTCATGAAACACCTGTACAGATACTGTTTAGTAGGCTCCCTAACTTATCCTTTATGTAATGTCAAAGATGTAAGGAGACCATTTGGTCTGTTCTAGACTTGAAGATGTAGCAGCTGCTAATGTTAAAAATCATTGTAGCAGTCATGTCTAAATCTAGTGTAGGATTAAAAAAAATCGAGGAAAGACATTTCTTCTTGTGCTTAGTTGATGAACTTGTGATTATATATTTTTTTTAAAGTTATAAACAAAAAATCATTTATTTTTTTATTATTTTAAAGACACATTGAAAGCTTTTTTGTAAGAAAAACATCCAAGGAATAAGTATAATTGTATTAAACTTACTAATGTTGCGCTAGAGCAGTGGTTCTTAAATTTTCTATCGACATGCCCCCTCCCCTCGATGTATTAGTCTGACATTGTGGACCCCCAATGTTTTGAACACCCCTCCCTGACTCCCAACACATGGCTGAGTGATTAAAAGTTTCCTCATTATTTCTAAGACTGCCTCTGCTACTCAAAGAACTTTTTTTAACACTTCCTTTTTTTCTTTTAAGAAAACAGTAAACATCTAATTAAAAATTTTATTAATACTGTTAAAATTAATGAAAGATGTATGATTTCAATTATCCACGAAACCTTATAGAGTCTGTAAAAAAGGAAAATCTGTACATTGAATGAGAGACCTTTGCTGATCCCCCTCCCCTCCCCTCGAAAGGCGCTGGGGACCACAGTTAAAGAAATACTGCACAAGTTATTTCAATTTGTGCAGAAAATATTTAATTGTGCTAAAATTATTTTTGGATATTCATACACTGAAAATATTCAAGCAGATTCTTTTAACTATACTTAATTCTTTGTGATAAAGATAAGAATTTTTTAAAATACTTTTGTCATATACTATTAAAATGTATCATATGTTCAGGTTTGCTAGAATAAATTGAATAACAAAGTTTAGAACTAAGAAAAAGTGTTTTTTTTTATAAGTGACAATTTTAAGTGAAATTTAAAAAAAAATATGCTTGTGATTGTTTAATTACATTTTTGGTCTTATTGAAAATCTGCTTAAGCTTGATCAAGTACAAAAGGATACAATTTATGCTTTATTAGAGACATTTTTGAATGAGAAGAATTAATTTAGAAGTTTGTAAGATAATTTTTACTCTTAGTTTTTTATATATATATTTTTGTAATTTATTGTTTATATTTACAGAAGACTTTGTAATATATTTTTTGTTTAGTACTTTATATGCAGGGTAGTAAAATAAAAAGAATTTTCATTGAGGGAAGAAAGTAGAATTTTATTGATAGTAATCAACTGCTAAGAAATGTAAAATTTTATATTTTTTCCCCCATTTTCTTTTTCTTGTTTATCTATTCAATCAGTATTTTTCTGGGGAGTGAGTTGGTGTACTAAATGTAGTTAATATAAGTATATTTTTTGAAGATGAATTTTTCTTAATTGAAACATTATCTAGCGTTAATTTTAAAAATTAGCTATTGATTATAAATGTGCATGTGTGTAATTATTATGAGAAAAAATTTTGTTGGAGGCTTTGAAAGTTTTTGAATTGCACAAAAACTTCTGTCACACACAGTCATCTGCATTTGATTATATTCAATCTAATATTTTGTTTAAAAGATTTTATTTGAAACTAAAAATTTTGTTTTATATATTGGTGATCCATAAATTTTAATTTATATAAAAGAAAATTAAACTACTATTAGCCATCATAAATCCAGACTGTTGTATGCCAGCATGTTTTTAAAAAATCAATTCTATTAAAAAACTGAGTTAGGAAATGCCATGTTCTTGGTCTCTTTTTCTCTCCAACTTTTTCATGTTTAAGTAATATATTGATACAAATTCTTTCTTGTGTAATTATTTACTGCTTTGCTTTATCTTACAAAATACATGTCATTAGTGCCCAGATAAGCACTTTGATTCTCTCTATAAATAATTTTGTTTAATTTGGATTTTCATTAATCAGGACAATCTAGAATTCCAATTAGATTGTATTAAGGTTCTACTGCAATATTTACGGATGAAATGGTCAAAAGTTGGAAGTATTTAATTTTCTGAAAGTACTTTTACTAAGTGATAGTATGTCAGTTTTTTAAGTGGTTTTTAAACTTTTTAGTTTTCAATTTTAGATTGATATAGTTTTGAGCATCAGCTCGGATATCACTTTCATCAATTCTGGTTCAAAAATTTCTAATGCTCCAAAAATAGTTTTTTCATATATATATAATAAAACTAAAGTTATCTCTTTATTTTAAACTACCAGTATTTTTTTTTTAATTGTGATGTTAAAATGTCGTTTGAATATGAAAGATGTAAAGTTAAAGATATTTGCATTATACATAAATCCATCCAATTCTGTTGAAATTAAATTTTAAAATTTTTCAATTGCAAATTTTTTGAAAGTGTATTTTATGTTACATGTATTTCATGTTCATTATGTTACTTTTATTACTGATTTCTTATTAAAAAGATTTTGATTTTTAAATTTTTTTTCCTTCTTTTTAGGTATTTTGATAGAAATCAAAGTCATCCATTTGAAGTAAGTAACTTTCCTAATGTTTACTTCACCTTTAAATGTCTGTAATTTCTGTGTCAGTTTAATATTAAAGACTATAGAATTCATTAATATTTTGGTATCTTTCAAAATGTATAGTAGCTTAATGTATGGCTTTAAAAAAAGAATATTTTAGTAGATAGTGGGAGAAATGGCTTTTACTACTCATATTTGTGTGTGAGTAATAGTTACCAATTTTTTCTGATTTCCTATTTTATTCATTTGAAATTGCAGTTGTATTAAATCTCAATATTTTTAATTTTAAATAATTTGTTTTTATTTTCAGTTTTATTCTTTTTTTCTCTTTGTTATTTTTAGAAAGTTTTCAACATTCATTTAAAAATTATTATTTTGTTATGTAGACAATTTATTTTAATTTTTCTAATTATGATGAAATTTTGATCAATTTGCTTTTATAATATAAATTTTGAAAATTAAACAAGCGCAGTTTCTTTGCTACACTTTTAACATACATCAAAAAATGAAAAAAATATAGTCACAATCAATCTTCAAATAGCTTCCCCTTTTCTAATTTAACACTCTTTAAAAAGTTTATAAAATTTATATATTTCATAAATAAATTTTATAAACTTTTATATTATTTTTGCTGGTAAAAAAATATATAATTTTATGTTTTGAGTTGGTGGTTTTATTATTATTTTTTTAAAGGGGATATCAAATTTCATTCTGGGTATGTTTAATGAGATGGTTTATAAAACTTCTTTTGTGCATCGGAAGATTTCATTGCAAGCATTGTTAAATTTGTATATTTAGTTAATATTTTAATTTTATTAATCTTTATTTTTTGTTTTAAGTGAAATTGACTTAATGCTGTAAAAATTATATTAGTTAAGGCTGTGATCACAGATCCTGAAACATAACAGTACAAATTGTGTTATAATCATTTTCATGAAACAGCTTCAAGCTTCATATCAGATGTCTTTTATTTTATCAATAAACTCAAATTGATGACCATGAAAAGACTGTCTCAACATTGTAAATCAGAAAATATCACATGTTGCCATATCAGTTAAATACAGAACTTAGGAAGCTCTTTTTTTAATGCTTTTATCAAAAAGTTGTGAACAGTAATAAGAGGCACATCATGCAAAGCCCATGAGTTATATACCTAACTAGCTTTTACCCGCGGCTCTGCTCGCTTTGATGTCTTTAAATAACTGTCAAAGTCGTAACCATTATCATTAGAAAGTAAATAATATAATATGGTAATTTTTTTATTGCTTGACTGGAACCAATAAAATTTAAAAATTCTAAAATTGAGCTTAGTTTAAAAAAACTGAAAAAATACTTTATTATAATAATTAACAACAAATATTCAATAAACTTGAACTATAAATATTTTTAACAATCGAAAGTATCTACGTTTAATATATAATTCCTCCTTAAAAAACCTCAAAACAGAATATTATTCTAAGATGCTACTGTATACCATATATGTTCTTCCGTCAGTTGCAAATATGTGAAGATTTGGACATTGGACACACCGATCAGGCTACATATAGTTGGCCATGGGAAAAACATTGCTTTTTTAAATGCACCCCTGCTACCTGAAATGTTAGCTTTGTTAATATCAACAGTAAAACTGGAAATTGAACTTGTTTGAATTGAAACGGTAGGTCAGTGTGCATACTTGGAATTCGAGGTATGATAACACTATCCCTTTTCATCACACATGTTTATTGGCACCAAGTATATTCTGCATCAGTTTTGTGATCCAAAGCCTCGTTCCTTTACATAGTTGAGGAGCATCGAGATTTTGCATAACTGGTACATTTAATTTTAATTGAAGTTTATGTGAGGGTACACCCAAATGTTCAAGTGAATTTAAGAGCACTGTGGGATATGAAGTACTTTGTTCTTTATCCATGATTGTATTCATTGATAAATATTTCTTCAATCCCACCTCCCCCACACGTCGTTTAAATTTTCAATATTGATTTTGTGGACAATGTCATTGTTAGGCTCCAATATTGATCTTGCGCGCAAACACTGATCCGAATTTAAATTTTGTTGCAAGCCCGGGTAAGTTTGAGCAATAAGATTTACATCATTTTCTTCTACATTAAAAAATTCTCTGAAAGTAAAATATAACCTCCAGCATTTGCGTCCAAACATCCATAACCGATTTTCAATTGCGTTCCGAATCTACGTCATTATGAAGATACTCTCATATATTCGTTTTCAGACTGAATTTTTCAACTTTTCCCCATAAGCTTGAATTCACCGGCCAATATATAATAAAGCTACCATTTATCCTATAATATCTGTACTATCTCGTAATTCCTGAGGAGTCCGATTTAACGCTTCTATAGCTTTCTTGTGAGACTTCATACTCTCATCCCTCACTAAAAGCTTACATTGTGGAAGCATCCTGCCTTGAGAGCTATTTTTTCTGAAATATCAGATGAGTGAATCTTCAAATGCAAGATCAAGCAATAATTTTAAAACGGAATGTGCAGTAAGACCGTTGGTCAGTAAAATCGCAAAATATGAATATTGTATAATTAGGTTTAAAAAAAATTCAAAGTAATAAATACTTTCAAAACTAATCAAACTAATCCAAACTACTAAAGTAATCATAACTTTTTATGAAACTGTCAATTAATATTACAGTAGAATTTTCAATACCACGTGTGCACAATTCGCTAAAACTTTATTTCGTTTCCCTCTTTAAAAAGTGGAGAAATATTGCATTAAAATATCTGTACTATCTGTCTATCTGTTGTTGGAATAGAGAACTTCTTAGCCAACTTGGCGATATTTCTCAAAGTTTGAGTTTGACATTTAACAAACACTAAACGTTAGACGTAACAAAAAAACCATTTAAAAAATTGCTTTTTTGTAAAGATGCTAAATTACACTATGTTTCAGTTATTTGTTACAAATGTGAGAAAATTTTTATTAAAATTTCCATTATTGACCAAATGCGTAATTTTGCGCCAACTTGGCGGGGAGTAAGCAACGTCAACGTTTTACCCGCATAGTTCCCGTTCCCGTAGGGATATGGAGATAAAATATATCTTATGTTACTCGCTGATAGTATAGCTTTTCATTGGGGAAAGAATTTTTAAAATCGGACCAGAAGTTCCCGAGATTATTTGGAACAAACAGACAGACAAAAATTTTAAAAATTGATTTTTTGATATAAGTCCTGTATATACCTTTAAATGCATTTAGTAAAAACCTGCTAATTTGAAATTACAAACAGACACTTCAATTTTATTTATTTGTATAGATGACAACTCAGTTTTACAAATTGCTTCATGCAAACAGTGCAAAACACTAAAATAATTTTTATATTGACTTCCTGGCTATTTAGTAGTAGGGCTTGCAAAAACGAAATTTTAAAATCTAATTTTTCTGAGTACAAAACCAGTTAACTGGTTTTTAATAGTTTTTAAAATGTAAAAATAGATGGTACTTACTAGTGTCACCACAGCTAAATTGGTACCACACAAATCCCTCCTTGATATCAAAACCAAAAGTAATAAATCAGATTTTAGTAGAAAATAGCACTATATTCGTGTGGCACCAATTTGGCTATTAGACTTGTTGCTATTGGATATACTTCAATCCAGTTAAAGAATAACTTGAAGGGGAATAATTTTTGTTATTCATTAAAATAAATTTTTTTAAAAAAAGGAAACTAACCTGTAGAAACTAAAAACGAACATTTTTAAGCTGCATCACACACTAGACTAGATTCATGTAGAACACAAGTATATTCTATTTATGTATATGGCCTCCCGGTGGCAGTAATAAACATTTGTTAATGAGAAAGAGAAAGTTTATGCAAATGAGAAACATTTCATTGATGCTTCATGTGAATGAGTCAGCTCATATTTTCTGGATTGTAAGCATGAGAAAAAAGATTAAATTTATTTAATAAATGGATAGTTAATTTTAATAGATCTTTAAAGAAAAAATGTTAGAATTTACTTCTAATAAAATTAAATTCATTTCCAATTTTTGCTCCGGTGACGCTAATACATAAGCACCAAATAGATTATGTGAAATATTCAATAAAACCTACCTTAAACCATTATGTTTCTTATAAAATGTTTTTAATGGTCCATGAGACAAAATTTACAAAATGCTTCAGAATAGTTGCATCCAGACTTTTTTGCTTCCTTGAGCTTTATGGAAAAGACAGTTACTTGGGTTGGCACAAATTAGTCTAATACTAACAATAGCTTGTGAGCAAAAAAGTAAAGTATATAGTTAGCATATTTAAGTAAATTAAACAGAATATTTATGCATTATAAAGGCAACTTGGAAATAGATTGCACACAAGCCAACTTTCTTGCTTTGTGAGTAAAATTTATGCTTTTTTGCCTCTCATTATACTTTTAAGCCTAGATTACTCATTTTTACCCATCTTCACAAAATTTCCATCATTCACTGATGATATTCTCTACAGCTCTTGTATATTGTTTTCTACGCTTAATAACCAGAAAATAAATAAACAAAAAATCTATAGAATTCATTATTAATAAAAAGGTTCATGAAGTTTGGCCTTCCTTTTGCATATTGTATTTTGTTAGCTTTCATTCCTAGTTCATTTAAAAAGTGGTTTTGTGAAGTGTAACATTTATATATTTTTCCTTCTGGTAGCAACTTTTTAGAACTTTACTTATGATTTGAGTGTAGTTACATTTCTAATGTTTCATGTTGCTGAATAATTTGTTTTCATTGATTGTTCTACTTGTGCAAAGATTGGTCTGATGTCATGCTAAATGCTAAATATATAACATAACTACACAAACATAACAACATATGCTAAGCAAACATAGTAACATAGGCTAAGTGCCTTAAAGTGTATAAAGAGTGTTGTATAATAAGGAAGTCAACTGTATTAACACATCCGCAAAAGGGGAGGTATATGTATTCTGTGATGTATGTTATACTGACATTCATTTCTCATGATGACTGTTATTATATTGCCCATCATGTGAAAACTTTAAAACATATCGAGTAATTAATCAAATAGTAGTTGGTCAAAACTGGATTATTTTTTCAAGGGCAGTGTACAGTCAAATTTAATCAGGACTCAAGTATTATGTCATTATTTGTAAAAACACACTTTTTTTTCTTTATATAAATTTCTTGATGCTGTTGTGTCTTTTGATACTACTAAAGAATTCATTTCTTTGTTTATATTATATTTGTCTCTTTAATACTTTTTATTAAATAAAGCAAATTAAACTATATCAGTAGTGTTGGTACTCTCATTCATTGTTAAGGAATAAAATTTAAAACCGCAAGCTTTATTTTTGAGTTTATTAATTTTCCTTACAGTAATTTTAGAAATATAACCTTTCTTATTTGGGAAAAATTATAAATCTTCAATGTTTTTCATGCATTGTTTAATAAACTTATCTGAAAATGGTTTTGATTTTTTGGCTATTAAATTTGCAATCATATAACTAACATTTACAAGAAAAAAATTGTTAAATTGTAGCATTGTTATATATAAAACTTAAGTCTTGTTTTTAGTTCTGCAGTAATGTCTTTAATATTCTTTCTTTATTACACATCAAGTGTGGAAAGAATATTCTTGCAAATGCCTCTTCAAATTATAATGTTTGAGAATAACTATCGAAACATATTTTATTAAGAGTGCCTTACTTTTTTTTCTCAATAAAAGGCTTATGTTCATTTTTCATTGTACAATCTTCATTTATTGTTTTCCTTCTTTTTTTTTCACTGCAGTATTTTTTTAAGAAGTAGATACTCCGCTAAATTTTCAAACTTTATTTTGTAAAGGTAAAGATAGGGATGAAAATTTAATTAAAGCATATTTATTTTAAATAACAGCAAGAATGTGGAAATTATAGTTAACTTTTTAAATAAAAATATATTTTACCTGCCTTAAAACAGAAGATAAAAAATAACAGCAAACTATTTAGTTTTCTTCACTTAATTGGGTGAAACACTTGCAGTGTTATTTTAACTGTCTTGACATATAACTATTCACAAGCTTACATTAATAATGAAATTGCAGTGCATGGCAGCATTCATAGTCCATCTGATTGCAACAGTAAAATGGATCATAGGAATGTGGCTCTTTCTCTGTATTTGGGTTCATCAGAATGGAGTTTTTAGACAAAATTTTTAATTGACTGAGTGGATAACAGAGTATAACATGTTAGTTTTAAGTAGAAATCATCTGTATCATCACACAGTCAGCTTTCTCACTATCTACCAGGTTTCAGTTACCACTTCTGTTGTCTTCTCCCATTTTTTGAATCAGTATAAAGATCAACATGTCATGCTAAGATCCTTAAACTTTTCAATTAGCTGAAAGAGAACCAAGTTAAAGCAACTGAGTCACCTCGTCTGAAATTAGCCTAACGCTTAACTTTAAGTTATACATACATGGGGCATTCTGAAAATTTTCAATATCTAGTTAGTAATGTACATGGGCTATATTATAATGCTATTCAAAACAGTTGTAAAATGAATGATTTTCAAAATTGTACTTTCTCTTTAAGTGGCAAATCAATGTAAATGTGATTATACAATATTTTATAACTGAACTCAATGCTTTTAACTAATCCAATCATGTGATGACACAATATAATTATGTGGTTGTAATTTAAGATGCAAAATCAATTTTTGCTCTTCTCAAAAGGCTCACAAAGTAGAAAACAGGAAGTTGATAAGCACTCAATTTAAAAGAATCTTTCAATTTGGCACTAGCTATGTAAATCTACTTTGCTTGACTTACTATATACTTTCTTTTGCATGGGTATCTGCAGCTATGAAATTTGTAAAAAAAAAAATGGCATGTTTACCTTTGTTTTAAAAAAATTTGCTACTTTTTTTTATTTAGTTTTATGAATTATTTAACAAGCCAGATTTATATGTTTTATGCCCATGGGCAGCAAGATAAAAATTGCTGTTGCAAACCCCACTGTACTAAAATTGCTGATCATGTGTAGTACGTAGTTGCCAAATTAATTATTGCTGCCTTTGATTATGAATGACGTCTTGGTCATTACCAAATACCCAGTATCCTTTTTTGAAATATTCTTTGTTGTTTTTAAAGGATAATTTTAAGTGCTAGTTTATGACTTTTTCTATTTATTTATGTTTTGAACTGTACATTTTCTAAATTTAGTGAAAGTTAATTAGGACGTTCTTAAGATACTGTTATTTAATCATTATTTCTATTTAATTGATAGAGTAGTACTTGAACTGATATTTTGAATTAACATGCATCAAATGTTACCATGAATAAAAAATGCTTACC
Source organism: Trichonephila clavata (assembly GCA_019973975.1). Classification (NCBI taxonomy): domain Eukaryota; kingdom Metazoa; phylum Arthropoda; class Arachnida; order Araneae; family Nephilidae; genus Trichonephila; species Trichonephila clavata. Next base: position 41,893 of record BMAO01002098.1, read on the forward strand.
GTGGACACAAATTCATGTTGTCATTGTCCAAATCCTGATACTATTTATCAAAACAAATTCAGGGAAGTATCCAAGAAAATTTTTGAATCAATACTCCATGAGTTTTTAATGAATATTTTAAAAAAAAATTATACAGTTTAGATACACTGAAGGGAAACCAAGAATATATATTAGTTATGGCAAATTCCATAATAAATCTAAAAATTACTTGTAAGGTAGATAGATGCCACAGAATTAACTTACATGCAATAATAGTAATAGTTGTGTGTTCCTCTGAAATAGTTAAAATTAGTTTTTTAATTGCTCTGATTTCTAGTATACCATATATTAAGAATATTTTTAAAGAGAACAACTTATGCTGAGGTTATTCATTTTGTGTTGCAGAATGCAGGAAAGTTTTCAAAATCAAATGAAAGAACAAGTGAAAAAATAAAAGGATCTCCAGTATCGAGCAACAGTGACGTATCTGCAAGAAATGATGTTTCTGAAAACAGAAGTAGTCCACGTTACCACCGACCTTGTAGTCAGAGATTAAAAGACAAGGATCATCATGAAGGTAATTATATTCCAGTTTTAAGCATTGTATTTGTAGCTGTATATTCTAAAATTTGTTTATATCACAGGATATTTATCAAATCATATATATAAATCTTAATACTGTAATTACTTAAAAATATGATTTTTTTTTTATGTAAGATTGTATGAATATTTAGTAGAACTTCCCAAATTAACCATCTGAGGAGTTCATCTCATTTTCAAGGTCCCGACAAATATCAGATTATATTTAAAAAAAAAAAAAATTTCGCTGATTGTTATGCGTAAGTTGTATGTGGAGAATTTGACCATGATGCTCAGTATTTACCATTAATTTAATCTTAAATTTGAGTTTTCTTTACATTAGTTGATAGAAGAGGAAAAAATTGCAAAAATATCTTATTCTTATTTTTTATTTGTGTGTTGATGTGTCAGGTACAGCAGATTAGTTTCATATAATAATTGTAGGATTCAAAAGAGAAAATTTTTTTTTAAGCATAAAGATTTTTGTATTGTAAATATTACACTATCATAGTCAGAAAACATTTGCATTTAATAAATGAAAATATAAATAGATTAAATCTACATTAAATTGTAAAAGCATCATGCACCTTATTGTACAGATTATTTACAGAATTTACTAATTTGTCGAATGAAAGCAAAATAACTCAAATAGTATTTCTTTTTACATGCTATAGATCTAAGAAACAGACCATAAATTATTTTATTTATCTTTTCCTTTGTTTAAAGAAAGAATCGTACCATGTGAAAATAATTTTGATTTTGAAAGCTAATTAAATTAATATGTGATTTATATATATAATTTTCTGTTCTAAATTGTCCTGTATTTTTTTCTCTATCATAATGCATACTCATTTCTAAAACTTCAAATGTATCACAAGTCTAGTTTCTTTTAAATAAGGATTTTCAAAATCAACAAATTTTTTACACTTTAAATTTGCACTGTTTTTACTGTATTTGCATTAAATGATATATTAAAACTGTGCACCAAAAGTTATGTGCTTAGTAAAAGATAAATTTTTTTTAAAGTGGTGCTATGTACCCCCTTTATGACCCTATTTTGAAAAGTGTTTCAAGAAAGATTATATCCTAGTGGTTGGCAACCTTGTAGCTGTGGTGTGCCAAACCGATCTACCCATATGATTCAGGATGCCGCACAGTAGGAGATATTTGAAACAATTTGATTCCTGCAGCAATGCATGCAGATTTAGGCGATAGAAGTCAAGAATTCAGTTTTATTACATATTAATTATGCATCATTTAAAGATTTATTAACAAAATATTATTTCTTCAATGTTAATAAAGTAAAATTGTATGTATATTAAGTATCTTTTAAACAAATTAAAATAAATAAACATACGAATTCCCCTTCAATACAGTTAAAAAAAATTGTAACGCAAACCTTGTCCCTTCTTCGCTGAACTTTATAATGCATTATCAGCATTGTAAATTGTGACTTTCAGTTTGACATGTTTCTGAATGTCCAGTTGTTAAACTTCTTTGCAGACTCAAAATATTTGTTCTCATAGAACCAAAAGCAGATTATATGCAATTTTCTTGAAACAGTTAAATTTCTCCTGCATCGGCATCCAACTATTTAAAATAGCTCTGGACTTATCTTCCAGATTTTTCGTAATTCCAAAAAATTTGCCTCTTATAATTTTGAAGATGTTAGTTCATTCCATTTCAAAATTATCAACTTTGACTCAAAACAAATTAGTTGAGGGGTGTTTTGACAAATTAGTTGAGGGGTGTAGAGTGCCACTGAGAATTCTACTGCATGCCATAGGTTGCAGATGCCTGTTATATCCTATTCTTTAAATTACAAACACAACTTTAAATGGTATTCTTCCTATTTTATTATATCACAAGTACTTGCTCACATTTCCCTCCATGCTTAATTGTTGTGTTAACCAAATAAAGGACTTTAATATAATTATAGTTTTAATTACAAAAAACTCTTCCATATATGTTTCTAACATTTCTTGGAAGTGATGTTATGCATGAAATCATAACTGTTTCATCATTTACAGTTGATTTATATATTCTTGAATTCTTTCTTCCTTCCAGTATATCACATAAATATTAGTTAATTGTAATTGGAGGGTTTACATATCCATCCACGTTCATTTCTAAAGAGTGATCACAGCTAGACTTTCTATGCAGAGGCTGATGAGTGTTAAATCTGTTATGAGTCAAAGTCTTCATTTTGGTGAGGTGTATAAGTTTATATAGAGAGGGGAATGCCAGCTTAGGTATCATCCACATCATTTAAATGAGGGAAGTTCAAAATTATGATTTGGGTCTCCAATAACACTTTCATTGCTTTAGATTAGGACATTAATTGGAAAATCAAACGAATACCAAATAACTTGTTTTCCACTGAAATGTTTTATTAAAAATTTTGACAAGTATTTTTCTTCCTGCTTTAGATTCAAATAAATCTCCAATTGTAAAAAATGAATCTAAAATTGGAACAAACAAAGACTTCAAGTCTCAGTCTTCCTGTGAGAGGGACGGGTCTTCTGAGAAACACCAAAGCAACCATGAAAGGAGTGCCAATGAAGTAAGAATTTCTTTTAAAAATATTTGTAACAATTTTTAATGTTATGTTATTGTTACAGATTAATATTATGTCATTGAATAAATATATAATTTGATATTATTTTTATTTTGATAATTTTTAGAGAACTTTACTAAAAAATTAATAGTTTTAGCAACATCATGCTTTTAAATGTAATATGTGCTTTAAAAAAGGCATTTTCTAAATGTTTTTCCTTAAACTTTAAAACCATTAAATGAGAATTGTTTTGCATTTTTAAATTTTAATGTATATATGTTACCGGCAAAGTCTGAAACACCGGCATCGTATATAATGCCAGAAGTTTTTAGGCAAAGTATGAAATATGAGAATTATTACTTACTTTGCCTAGGCATTCTATAAAATGACCAATGCTATTTCGGTAAAGTATGAAAAAGGTTCCTGATACGGCTGTTATATCAATGATGTTTATTCCAAAAGTATACAAGTGATTCAAAGCATGTAAAGGAGAATGAGGTGTACAATGCAAAAAAATTATGTCTTTCTTATTTAGGAAAACAAACCCTTCATAGAAAAAAAAAGAAATTAAAACTTAAGCTTTTTATTGCAACATTCTAGGCTTGAATGACAATTTGTTTTTGAATTACATGAATTATATATTTTTCACACAAAAACAATTCTTATTTTGACACTTTGTTTTATACGTACATTTGACAAATCTTTGGCACCTTGGAATGAGCCATTACAATTGACCAGAGAGGAATTTTGTGACCAGAAATATCTTTCATTCTAAGCGTGTTCTTAGGTAACCAAATAAATTGTGATCTCGCATATACTTGTTTTAAAATAGCCCGAATTTCCAAGTGGGTACGGAAAAACCTTGTTTCCAACTCATTACAAATACCAATATATTGGCATTTAGGAAAAATCATAGGTTTCACAACATTGCCCTTTTTAATATTTTTCTGTTTTTTCTGGCAAAGTTCACAGAGGTGGATGTACAGTTCAATATCATGACATATAACATTTTTGAATTTTGTTGAAAGTTCTTTCTGAATTCTATCAGGTCCTTTGTGCCCATTTGCCAAATGAGCTTCATAAAGTGTGTGAAATAACTCGAAATCCATTACGTAATACTGTATAGTACTGCCTTTAACAGGTTAAATGAGTTTTTTTTTTTTTTTTGCAGCATTAACTAATTTTTGGCAGTTTGTTGTCAATTAGTTGTTTCGTCTTTATAGACCATGGCTCCTTCTCAGAACTTCAGCTTACTCCTGCATTTTCATGCAGGACAAGAAAAAACTAAAGTTTTGTTGAATAAATTGAAATAAAATTGCATATTTTGACACTCCTGAACAAACTGCTATGTGCAACTGACAAATTCTGAGCCTGAAGCATGTGTTAAAAGTCATGGGCTTTGTCCCATAATATTCTAAACTAATCTGATATGTATTTCATATTTTGCTGGTTTTTCATTAGGCATTCTATAGAATTCCCAGGCAATGTATGAAATAGGAATCATTTTATACATTACCAGCTAGTTTTAGGCATTATATACGATGCTGAATTTCATACTTTGCCGGTAACTTGTCATATTTTGCTATATATAATTTAAAAGTTAAACTTTTTATTTATCAACTTTGTGAAAATGGTCCCTGTATATTTATTCATTCCATGTGGCATTTCTATAGTATATGAATTTTTCTTTACAGAAAGGTATTAAATTTTTTTCTCCTCTTTAAATACAGGAGAATGACAGAAGACTTCCAGTTATTGACTGGTCTGAACACATTAGTTCCTCTGGGAAAAAATACTATTATAATTGTAAAACAGAAGTATCGCAATGGGAGAAGCCCAAAGAATTGATAGAATGGGAACGGTAAGTTAAGGGAACCTCCCTTTTACACATTAATTTTCAACACTTTTGTGCAGTTTTGATAACTTTGTTTTAAATTTTTTTTTGTATGTATTTCCATACAATTTACATTATGATGAAATGTTATTTCATTCATTTTATTAACTTATTCTTATAAATTTAAAGCTACCTCCTATTACAATTACTTTAAATTGCATGCCACAATTTTTAAGTGTACTTAATTCGTTGTATTGAAAGTGTAGTCGTGAGATTGATAGAGGACTTTAAAAAATAGAGAAGGGAAATATGTGATATTTTTTTAAGTCCAATTTTGTTCTCAAATATTTTCATAGTCAAGGTTTAAAATGTTAATAATTTAATATTGATTTACTCACAGATAAAGGTAGACAAAATACAAAGGATATTACTTAAATAAAATTATCTAATAAGAAAATGTATGAAAACTTGTAGTGAAACTTCTTGAAATTATTTTGTTGTAAAGTATTGAAGATAGGAGGCAGGGAAATGAACTATTCAGGGTTTCCCTGAATGTCTTGTACAAACTTGGAGGTAGAGAACATCCTGAGAAGCCATAATTACGTAGGAAATTGTGGGGGGAAACAGCCCTAATGAGAAAGACAAAAACAGCGAGGCCACAATACAGAATGTAACGTAAAACACTTTATTATAAAAACAAAAGGAAATAATAAGTATATTAAAGCATCACAGGAGATGTTAGAAATTGCTGCTATTGGCATGTATGCATGTACAACACCGATGCAACATGGTTTGAAGGACATGTTCAAAAATACCAGGTATGTTTCACAGATTGTAACTGCAGTGATGAATATTCGTGCCACCAGGTCCATTTCAGAATTGATGGGTGTGTTGTCAATTGTGGCTCTTAAAAGCTCCATGTTCCGCCAGGTTCTAATGCATCTGAGCGAACGTTTGATGATTTGGTTGCTGCTTCGTTGGATATCTTTCCCCATACATCCGAACAGCAACACGTCCATTTCCATTGGCTAGGCCATGGATGAAGTAAATATCCACCAACTCGGCTTTCATATAACTATTCATGTTCATCGCGTGCTGTCCATGTCTGAAATGTGGAAACCACGTGCCGAGCTTGCATACAGCGTCACCTATTGCTCTCCGCCCATGCTTTCTTATGTAATTAAGGCTCCTCACAATATTTACCTCTCCAAGTTCATACATGGCATTCAGAGACACCCTGTATTTTCAATTTATTAAAAAGGTTTGAGTTTTTCTGACCAAAATACAGAAAATAATTTTGATAACCTTTATTTAAAAATGTTTATAAATGAGGTAATCATGAAATAAAAATCTGCAGTTAAAGAATAATTAAAGTAATTGAATTAGTAAAAAGTAATAATTGAATTTGAATTAAAACTAAGGACAAAGTGTTGTGAAGCAAAACAGATAATGCAATGAACTTTTGAATTGAGTTTTAGTTCGCTAAAATGAATATTTAACCACTTCTCAGCAATTGTTCCCATTAAAGGTGCAATCTTTTTAGAAGTAGACATTGAATGTTTTAAATATTACCTTTTTATTTTCTATATAAGAACACTTTGAAGAAATTTATGTAAATATCTTTTACATCTCCCTTTAATGTCATTGATTTTTAAACAGTACATAGGACTTTCCTAATGCTGTGGTATTCATTGAATTTTCTAAAAACTAGAAGTATATAAATATAATTTGTTTGTTATATTTTTTTAATGAAATAAAATTATACTTAATGTTTAAAAAATTATAAAATTATTAGCTTCTAAGTTTGTGTGTGTGGTGCTGGATTAAAGTATGTATTAAAATTCAGTTCTCTATTTTATTAATTAGCATTTATATTAAGTACTCTTAAAGGAATAAAGTAATTTTCTTTTTTGAATTTGGCAATTTTAAAAGAATTTTTTAGTTGCTGTCTGTGGTTTTTAAGTTGTTGTACTAATATCAATTTAGCTATCAGTTTTATTTTCGGACATTTTCTTTTCAATAATGAGTGCATTCACATGTGGTGCATTATTATTATTGAAGTCTTATTTTGAAAAGCAAAGAATGTTGAATAAAATATTTTAAACTGTAAAATTTTTCTTCCCAAAAAAATTTACTTTTTCAGCTATTTTATTAAATTTTTCTTCACCACTTTTTGTGTTATATTTCATTTAGAATATAATATTAGAAATGTTAACATGCATCTGTCTTTTATGTAAATAAAATATATATATTAATATATGTGTTACATACTATCTTTTTAAAATTTTAATCAGGCAACAAAATTTGAATCGATTAGCATACGATTCAAATCGGACAAAAGATAGAGGCCATGAGAGACTTGGTGGTGCTGGTGGTAGTAAAAGTAAGTTTTTAATGTTATTTGTTTAAATTAATTTCTGGCATCTATTTTATTATGAATTTATGCATTTTCCTATTTTGTTTATTAAAATTCTTGATGAATGTGGTGTTTGCTTTTAGTGATATGTATTTTATACTCCTTGCTTCTGGACTTCTTTGGATCTGAATGATTAGCTTTTCATTAGTTACTCAAATTATCTTTATTTCTTTTTTAACTCCTTTTACATCTTGTTGTTCAGTATGGGAAGTTATGTTACTATCAAGGTGTTGGAAATTATTCATTTTATTAAGGCTCTACATCAGGGGTCAGCAACCTTTTAGCTGTGGCATGCCAAACCAATCTACCAATATGATTCAGCGTGCTACATAGTAGGACATTTCTGAAACAATTCAATTCCATCATGATAATACATTCAGATTTAGAGAATTGAGGTCAATAATATAGATTTACAGTTTTATTTTGCATCATTTAAAGATACTTATTAACATAAAGATAAACAGCAAAAAATAAAAGCATTTCTTCAACAACAACAAAAAAATACTAAAATTGTACATATATTATGTATTTTTAAACATATTTAGTAAATTAAAAAACAGATAACGTAAAATATAAATATTCCCCTTCATTTTTGTTAAAAAAGAGATAAATACAATTTTTAATGCAAACCTAGTGCTTCCACTGCTCTTTCATATTGCAAAATTAGGGATATAATTTGTGACTTTTAATTTGACATGATTTTGAGCATTCGGTTGCTAAACAATTTCTTTGTGAACTTGAAATATTTTTCATTTGGGGAAAGATTTTTTTATTTACATATGTAGAACCATAAGTGAAAAGCAGAGTACACATGCAATTTTCTTTCTTCAAACAACTGAATCTCTCCAGCAATGATATTCAATAGTTTCCAGCTGTTAATTTATCTTTCAGATTTTTTTGTAATTCCGTAAATGTCCATAATTCTGAAGATGTTTGTCAAATAAGGTCCATTACTAATTTATCAACTTCTATTCGGACAAAAATTGACGAATTTTGTAGAGTAGTGCAGAGTGCCTGTGAGAATTGTACAGCGTGCTAATAGGTTGCCGACCCCTGTTTTATAGCTTGAACTAATATAAAGCTTTGCGAGAGTAAAAATTGAGAGTTTTGAAGGGTTTTGATAATATATCCTGTTATATAGTGTCCAAGTAATCATGGTATAAACTGATATCGGTTCACAGCATCTGTCCTTTTGCATGTAGAGCAATAATCTATAAAGCAATATGTACTCAAAATAGTTTCTTTTTATTAATGTAGGAGTTTCTCTCTCTTTTTAAATAATAAGTAGAACAGAATTATATAATTCTTTGGACACTTGCAAACATTTGACAGCAAAATCAAAAATGTGTTAAAATTCGTCAATAGTCGCTAAAAGCATGAGGTTAATATTATGAACCAATTCTTTAAATATATATTTTTAAGAAATACATTCTTGTGACTTTAAAATATTTACTTTATCAAGAGTCATATAATATGGTACAATCATCATATTGTCATAGTTTCTAGAAAATTCAGTGAATAAAAATTAAAACTATTCAAATAAGCCAATTTTTGAAAAAGTAGTCTTTAGGCTAAATTCTTTTTTACAGTAAATTAAATTTTTAATTCACACAGCTTTTTGTTAATAATATATTAACATTTCAGCCTGCTTGCGAAGTTTGAATGTTTTATATTCCTTAATTAAGGACAAGTTGAATCTTCTATTTCTTTGAATGAATATGCAAAAGTATGTACAGGCACAATTCTTAGATGCAGTACATATTAGGTATACAAAAAGGGAGAAAGTATGTGTGTGTCATATTCTGTGCTGATGTTTGTATTTCATGCAAGTCTTTATAAATTTGTTAAACATCAAGGAAAAGGGATTGAATGTATATTTGACAGATTTGATACTAGTATAACCTGACTTTATATATGTGTTGCTTTGAAAATGTTGAAATGATCTTGTATGTAAAGTGTCATAGACAAAAGTTGTAAAATGGAAGGATGTTTTGGAAACTATTTGCTTGTAAAATAGAGATGATTTTCTGGCATGTTTATCATCATCAATCAGCATAGTAATTTATGGAAAATTTATAAATGATTTGATGCAGTATTTTGTATTTCTTCTGTGCCCTCCTGATTCATATTTCTTATTCCAATATTTTGTTTTATTAATTTTAAATTTATTTATGTGTGAAGTTTTTTTTATCATTTTGTTTTGAAATATTATTTTTTCTAGGGTAAATCTTATAGTGAAGGAAATAAGATATAAACAATGATATAAACATTTTATGTATGATCTTTAAAACAGTTTTTAACTATCTTTACCATGAATATGTATTAGGCTTGTTGTTAAAAAATTTCATAGAGTGTGAAGGTTAGATACTGAATCCTGTTCTATCTTGTCTCTACAAAGAAAACTTGATTAATATTTTTCTTTCTTAAAGTTTTGTATTACAAATGGCATCTATAATTGCATTAATCTATCCAAATAATTTGAAAATTTTGGGCTTTATTTCCCCCCTTTTTTATATAATTTTGCAGATGGTAGATAATTTTTCAACAGAATGAATTTTATATTAGAATCTTCTATGAATTTAGGTACATCATAATATCTTAATTTCATTTGATTATTTTTTTTTTGAAGTTATTTGAATATCCAAATTTAAGTGTTTCCTCCCCCTTATTCAGACTCTCATTCCCAAGACTCTGTCGAAAATTCGATAGAGAACAGTGATTCTCATACAGACTCTGGGGTTCACAACCGTACTCAAACAACTAGTACTCATTCCTCAACAACAAACTCCAGCTCTTGTCCCACCAATGCTCAGGTTGCAGCCCACTTACTTTCACCCTCTCAAGTTACGATATCCAACCTGCCTAAGCTGATCTCACAACTAGCTGGGACAAAAGGATTGCCTAATTTGTCTGAGCTGTCGCCTCAGGAAGGTAAGAGGAGAGTGCATCAGATGTTCATTTGGATAAAACCTTTCTATTTGTGAAAAAGTTGATGCTTTCTGTGTGTTAATTTAAAATGTTTTCCCTCCATATTAAAAGTTTATTTAGCGGGATTGGTTTGCTTTGTGTGCTTTGATATTTATCATATATCTCCATAATTGTTTTCTGTTTTGTTTGACATGCTTTTTAATTGACTAAAATTGCATTAGTGAGTTTTCAGCTGTATACTTCCTCAGTTATTAACACTAGGTTGAGTAGACTTGTCAAAATGACTGATTTTTACATTTCTTTTTAAAAAATCAAACGTAATCCAATTTTTGGCTACATTTAATGAAAGTATTAATTGATTTTTCTTCCTTTGGATGTGTATATAATACACCTATGTATATATCAAGGCGTCTGTTTTTATTTGTTTCCTAAAAGTCATACAAGTAGAGTTTTTCTTCAAATGAATGTTACACAAATAAATATTTTTCTTCTAAGTTTCATCAGTTTAATGAATTGATAAAATTACCTTCATTTAAGTATATCTTTAAGAGTAACAGCTTTGAAAAAAAATAGTTTTTTCTGATTTGGGCTTTATTTAAAATAATATTTTAACCTTCTAATTGCCAATTCATTTTAGTGAATTTTTTCAATAAATCCATTTGTAGGCATTATGCTTATTTTTTAAAAAAATAATTAGGAAGAGCTTTTTGTATTTTACCTACAAAAAATTCAAACTGTAAAAAATCACAAAATCATTGTAGGCTGTTCTTTGATGTCATAGACCTTCTGAGGAAAACTAAATGTTCTTCTAAAATTTTTCATGAAATTATTTCAACTAGCAAAAATAAAGATTATGCAACAAGCTTAGAATTTTGTTTATTTTTACAAAACAATGGCAAGTTTTGAAATGGGGACTATCAGCCACTGGTATTTTTTTTAAAGTTATTGATAATTAATATTAAATGGATAGGCTACGTTGTCAGAATGGACAAAGGCCACTCCACTAAAGTCTTCAATCCCCAACCAATGGGCACATGGAGAAAGGACAAGCCAAACCTAAGATGGATTGATGACCTAGAAAAAGATTACTAGTTTTGAGAATTAAAAATTAGAGAACACTAGCAGGAACAAGGCTGGCCACGAAAAGGCTTCTTGAGAGCACTGTGGAGCCACCGAGGAAGGAAGGAATGATAATACAACAAATTCTGTTACAATTTAGTACACTCCTTTTAAAAAAGGAAGTAAATCCTTGTCCAAATGTATCTCAGATTTAGCTCTATCAATTGGGAATGCAAAGACAATTCTGGACAGAATTTTATTGTCATTGAAAAATACTAATTTATTCAAAACATTGATTTTCATTTTATATCTGTCTCTAAACATATGATAGATTTATTTCAAATATCAAAAATGGTAATTTCATTTTTGATTGTTTATTGTTAGCAAATGAAGATATCCAAGTAATAATGAATCATTATTGGATATGATTTTCTCTACTTGCTGGGAAATTTCAATGTTTTATACGTTGTTAATATAAAGTATTTGCTGCAGTCTTTTCCTTCTATTTGTTTATATATAGTTTAAATGTTATGAGGGTTAGATTTTTTAATGGAGGTTAGTGGAAAATATGGTCAATTACCTCTGAAACTACCATGATTTAGTTTTCTGCAATTTTGTTCTGTTTTTCATTACATAACTTCAAATTAAACAGAATGAAAGTTTATTTTTGTTTTTGATGAGGATGGTATATAAAAACGTAAGTAATATATTCTGCAGAATATATGAACTGTATTTTCTTATTTAAATCTCAATGTATTAAAACATATAGAAATTTTGGTTTACCATTACAATTACTGTATTAAAAATAATTGAAAGTATTTTTAAAGTTAACTTTCACTTTTTAATTTCTTGTAAAAATATTTCTAATTACTTTTTTAAGTCTAGTGTGAAAAAAGTTGCATATGTAGAAATCAGCAAGTGCTATAAACCTTTTTTAACTGTCAGAATTTCTTCATAATTTTAAGTTCAATAAACTTAAAAATATTCTGAACTTTTGTCTTGTGCAATCTAAATAAGATTTTTAATACATATATTATGGTACATATTTTTTAAAGAAAGAATTCTTAGTTAAGAAAATAATTTCTGAATTATTTTATTTTTATAATTTTAGTATTTATGTAAAAGTTACTTATAAGAACTTCCTGACCATCTTATGATTGCTATCAATAAAAGAAATTCATTGATATTCTTTGGAAACTTCTAAATTTCATGCACCTGGTTTTAAATTAGTTATTTTATTTATAGATGTGTCCCTAAATTATGCAAATTTTTATACATCATCTGACATGCCACTGAACATGGTCATTTTTTGAGACTGCATAAGTAATAAAAGTTGATTTCTAAGTTAGACTAGGTGATCGACCTATCACAGCTCTGAACATGTTATGCGTAGTAAAAATTAACATCTTGAATACCAATTATGAAGTTTTGACTCCTAATTTCTCATTAACTTAATTAAATTGTTCTTTCTTTATTATTTTTTTTAATATTATGATGAGGAATTACATGTTTTTTTTCTGTACTAAATCTTTTTAAAACCTTTTTTAGCATTGAGAACAATACAGCAAGCTCTCCAGTTAACTAAGCAGGTGACTAATCTGTCGCAAGTGACAGGCAAGTACATTTCCTTTATTTTGCTGTACAAATTGTTTGTATTTGATTTTTATTAATTTGTTTTTGTCTTTAACTCAGAAACTGACTGCAAATGCTTATAGCTGTTAAAGTTTTATTTAGAAATATCATTTTGTATTAATCAAAATCAATTTGAAATCTAGCTTCTATTCACCGTAATGTCATCAGTGAAAAATGAAACAAAATTTTGTTTTTGATGCCATATTATTGCATAAATTTCATAATTATAACATTCTGATTAATGAATTTAATTGGATTAAATGATCTAATTTTTAGAATTGAAATTGACAGTATTCAGCTAACCTTAATAAATTGAGCTTCGTGATATAATTTTTCATGTGCAAAATTCATAGAACATAATCTTGGTTTGAAATTTAAATCATTTATTTAAATGCTTTCATGTTCATTTTCTTGATTAATGAAATGACTATGAACTATTTTTTTCACATTTTAAAAAAAATTCAATAAGTAAAATTAATATTTGCCTTAAAATTTTAGTAAGTACTAATTGAGTTCTAGAATATCTCGCCTCCAATATTGTATAATCAACTGGCATGTATACTACAATATCAAAGTGTTACTTGCTTTAATTAGTCACATTTTAATTTAATTTTTTTTAGTTGTCTCCTTCCCTATCAAAAATAGAATTATATACAATAGTATTGTGCATGCCAACTATAATTCAGAGAGGAATATAGAAGTTCAGCTGATCACTAGGAGTCTGTATAAATGTACCCATTGATAATCTACTACAATATAGCAACACTTGTTTTGCTAGTTTTTTGTATCACTTGGACATTCTTTCATCTTTTATATATTAGAAATAGTATTAACTATTTTAAAATTCCCCTTGCAATGCATTGCTGCTTCATATATTTCTCTGAAATAGTTATTCCATTTTATAATAGGTTTATTTTACCTAGTGCTTGCTCGCAATATTCGGTTTTGAATTTCACATGTGCTTCAATAAAATGAACTGCTAAAGTAGTAAAAAGTTTAAAGTTCTCATACAAATAACCAGCAGATAAAGCAGCCTTACGGTTATATTAACAAGTTTTTTACAACACTATGTGCAACTTTGTGTTTTGAAAAACTTCATGTGATATAATTTTATGTATTCATCTGTAGGTCCTATACCTTAATTTAATAAATATGATTTTTGTCAGATATTAACTTAGTAGGATGTAAAAATATACAATGAGGTAGATGCTATAAGAAGCTACATATTTAAGTACATTCAAGGCAAAATATGTTATGAAATTATACTCATAAATTTATCCTAACATAAACTTTATTTGGCAAAAAAATTTATGAAACATAAACCATGCTGGCCTTTGAATAATCAAGCAAGTATTTATCAGCAATTTACATATTATACCATCGATCAATTTTGCAAAATCGAAGGACATCACCAAGTGCTGTCGTTTTTTACTATATCTGCTGACAGTAAATATTGTATATTTAAATACAACATTCACTTAAAGATAAAACTAGATTGTTAAGGCAATTAAAACTGCATTCAAAGTCGCAACTAATGAGTCTTCTTTGTGTAGGCTACAACACATACATTTAGATGTGTACAAATTAATTGCTGTCTTTCAGATTCATGTTTCATTGGTTTGCTAAAACTCAAATTCTTCCAGTTACTTAAGTATCAGACTATATTTTTGAAAATACTCCATTGTTTCCTGTTCCATAAGAAATACGGCCCAAATTCAAATATACAATTTTTCATAATAAAATAGAATACTACAAATTTTGAGTAATGTTATTTCTAGCAATACAGTAATAAAATTGTTTTACCTGGCACAAGAAAAGTTTTCCACTATTGGCTAGACATTGCAGCGTTTGGTGATGTTTTTTGATTTGGTGAAATTAATCGACAGGAAAATACGCAAAAACCTATTTTTCAAAGTAGTTCAAATTTAAAGCATAATTTTGTGTTCATCTTGACTTCAAACTTTAGAATTTACATTGATTGATATTGTTTATTAGTTTTCTTGTGTAATTTTAGTGTTACTGGCAAAATGAAATTTGCTGTTTAATGTAATTGGGATTTATATCAAATCAATTTTCATATGTGAAAGAAATGTTGACAGTATATATTAAAAAAATTCCGAAAACATAATTGACAAAATTAGAAATTTTTCATAATAATTTATTAGTGTCTTAATAACTTATTCAAACAACATATTTTACACTGAACTTGGTAAAATATTGAGTTTTAAAAAAATATTTTTCTCCTATTAAATTGTTATAGTTTATTCTTCATGGTGGTAGTGATAGATGGTTTTATTTACCTTTTTGTTTTGGGTGATCTATTTTTTATAATTATTCTGTTATATGCTTAATTTCAGATTCTCACCTCCAAAGCAAACCCTCAGCTTCTCCTGCACAGTCTCAACCAAATCAGGTTAACCACCATCCAGCTACGGCTCAGATCACTACTTCTTTGCCAAGTAATACCAATTTTCAAGTCAATTCTACGGGTGCTGCACATTTTCCTGAAGGAAAAACAGAGTTGGATCAAGACAGAACTTCTCCAGACTCTGACAGTAGTACTCATTCTGTAAGGTAAGGAAAAAATATATTTTTAAGATATTTAATTTATTCCTTTAAAAAAAGGGATAATTCACTAATGTTATGTGCTTTTCTTCCCTTCTTTTTTTTAAACAGAAAAAAAATGTAGAATCTCTATGTATTTGTTCATTTTTATCAATTTGAAAGCTTCCTGGTTTTTTGTCAATAAAGAAAAGACTGAAAATCTGTTTTATCGAACAAGTAAACAGTTGCATGCTTGTTACACAATAAATATAAGTAACCTAATAACCAGTAAATTCTTTTTAACTAATTATTGATGGTATATGAGTATTTTTATCAATTAATTTAAAATGAAATAAAATATTATTTACTTCCAGTAATTGTCTTTTGAGTTGAATTGCTATAAAGTAGAAAGATGAACCAACATCAGGAAAAAACGTGCAAAACATAGAATCAAACTGCATTATCTGCTGTGTTATTTTTATTGTTAGATACAGATAGTTAATTCTCTGTAAAATATTTTTACTTTGAAATTAAATTGTATGTAATTGTTTTGTATTCATTTCATCTTGCTTCAAATAATTATGTAATATTTTATCAGGCATGATAGTCCAACCTCTAGTGTGAGCAGTCTACACAGCTTAAATACAGCTGGGACTAGTTCATTAGCTACAGCTACAGCTGCATTGAAACCATCCATCCCATCATTAACCCCATCATTAGCCAATTATTATAGGGAAGATCTGATATCTCATGTTGTTGGTTGGCAAGCAGATCATGCGGAGCGCCAAGTAAGTGTTAGTAAAAACAAGTTTCTTAAAGAAAATTTTTTATTAGATAAAAATGCTTTCAAGATTTCAACTCTTAAATGTTATGAAATATTGATGAAATTGTGATTTCTTTTGTTGTAGTTTTGCCTAGTTATTTGATTTAATCACTTGGAATGAATTTCTTATCTTAGTCTGAATTATTTATTTTTTGGTAAGTGAATAAAATTAGGATTTGGGTGCATGATCTCATATAAATTTCTGTCGTGAGTATATAAATGTATATTTATTGTTGTAAAAATGCTATTAAAAGTGACTGGCAAAAATTAATTTTAAGTGCATTAATTAATCTTGACTTTATATACTTATTATTCATTATAGGAGCACATATACTGAATCATATAAAAATTTTAAGTGTGTAAGTTATTTCAATTGTTATGTGGAAATCAATATTCTGAAAATTTATCTTGATAAATTTATACAAATGATCTGAATTTTGATTATCCTTATGTTTTGTGGGAAGCATGTGTTTTTCTACCCATATCTTTGTTATTCAAAATAATTATAGTAAACTTGCAAATTGTATTAGTTTTGAGCTTTGATCAATATTAATGCACTTAAGAAATAATTTTTCCATACTATAAAAAAAATACCAACATTTTTTTTTCCTTCATAGGCAAACCGTTACTGGGAAGAAGCGTTTAATATTGGCAGTATAAGCTGCACACAAGTTTCAGCCGAACTTAAGATCTCTCGAGCACTTGTAAGGTTAGCTGAAATTCAAGCAACTCTTCAAGAACAGAGGTAGGTCTTTGTTATTCACTTGTATACATATTTGCCAACTTTTATTTTTTGTATGTAAAATTTCTGTTCTTTACCAGTATTTCCTCATGTATATATAGATCTCGTCTCATGCAGTACCTGCTTGCTTTCCTTACATTTCAGGTTACCATATGATTTTCTTTTTTTGATTGTTATAAAAAGGAATATGATTATATCAATTCATCCTGAAAGGATGAAAAATATGCATTTTGCAATATGTCATTTTGTTGTTTGCAATTATTATACTGGCTTATATATTGCCCGTATAAATACTCCAAAATATGCTGCAATTGTTAAATCAAGTAGCAATTGTTTTAAACTTTTTCAAAGATAATGTACAATTGGTGGTAATAAGAGTTAAAATGCTGTTAATATAATTTTTTTGTGTGGAATTCTGATTGTTTTCACTTACATATTTGAAGAAAATAATGCATTGCAGTAGTTTATTGGCAATAATTTTTCTAACACTTTCAGAGTGGGCACAATGAAGATGCTAATTTAAGTGTCCATGTTTGTAATGGTTATAGCCTTTTGAAACTTGAATAGCAGTAAAATCCACTGATGAGCTGTTTCAAAGATGCTGTAAAGTCACTGGCACCCAAAGTTTCTTCTCTTGTATTTTTTATCAGTTGCCTCATAAGAACTTTGTCATTGAACATGAAGAAAATAGTGAAGTTGACACTGGAAAGTGAAGAAGCATCAAAGAAAGGAAAGTACAATAATCATGACAAGATAACAAAAAATGTTCATCTCAAGCAAAATGTAGTAAAATTTAACAAAGAAATATTTGTTTTCTCGGAAGAAAAGGCCTGCTGTTTATTTTCTTCTAAATGTTTTACTATCATTTGATGATATAAACATGACTTTACATAAATGGACTGAGGTAAATATATGTCTAGGTTTATTAAAGGATATGCTGTTCAGATCTTTATTTCCATGTGTGGTAAACAAACTGTTTAATGTAAATTATCATGGAACAGAAAATCAGGTGGAGATTAATAATCTTATATTGGCCACAAAAATGAAATAATGCAGCATTTAAAGACAAAAATTTTTTGATAATTTTATACTGTTTTAGCAACTATATATATTTACTATATATACTGAATTATATATGGAATTTAATTGGTTGTATTTTGTAAATCAATTCAATTAAAAAAAATTTCTGTGAGTTCATTTTCAAAATACTTGCATTATGAAATTTTCGTAGTATTTTTAAAAATATTAGTTTAGTGTTCTATTTTATAAAATTTAAAATGTCATGCTTTTGTATATTTATTTGAAATGTCGTTCAAATATTATTTTGCACTTCATTATTTTCAAAAGTTGGCAAATATATATATATATATATTATGTTAAAAAAATTAGTCAACAATATTCATTAAATGAAAGTATTTAAAGCTTTTGCTTTTTTATATTAATTTCTATTCTAACAAATTTAGTTTTGAAGTTGATGAACCAGAAACATGTATTGTTCATTTTATCTTTTATTTATAAAATTGGATTTAGCCATTTTTTGAAATTTCATTCTAGATGTTTTTAAGCTTAAAAAGATTTTTCTTTAAAAAAATTGCTATGTAACTGCATTGCCTGAAAAAAAACAATTTATAATGAGCTTTGGTATATAATTAAACATTCTGCACTGAAAGAAACGCATCTTGAATAAAATTAGTAAAACTTGAATAAGACTTAATGATGAATTGTTGCACCAGAGATTTCAAATCAAATTACATTTGTATTAAGTTGAAAAAATACTTAGAATATAAATTTCCAAGCTCACGTTTAGTACTTCTGAAGGCTGATGCATGTTAAGTATGTCAGAGCTCAATTGTCCTCTGGTTGATGTGGTGTGAAGGTTTGGAGTGGGGTTACCAGCTCTGATGTCATTCTCGTTACTTGACCATGGCTCGAAATTACGAGGTCTGTCACCAATAGCCCTTGTGCTGCTTTATAGTGCAACGTTAATATGAAACTCTCAAGTTCAGGTTATCTAACATGTTCTATACTTTGAAGAAATTGATATTTTGTTCTCTTCCTTTTGCATTCGATATTACCTTTGGCATCAAACCTAGTTTACTCAAATACTGTAATATTCAAAAATGGTTTTGTTCCTTTTGTATCTATTGCATTTTATTATAAATTTCACAGAAAGTCTTTCATTTCAAGTTTTAACTTCGTAATTGTGGTCATCTTCATAATTTTTGCTCTTCACTTTCAACAAATTCCTCTGTAAATCTAGATTTTCATCTACTTCTAAGTTCAATTCAATATCTTGAGTATTACAGCATGTTCAGTACTTCGGTGGGGAGTGTGAAAATCTCCATTTTCAAATTCAGCGATCTCTGTACATTTTTAGCTGGTTATTTGTCCAATATACATTTTTAAAGCCTTTTGGTGTTTTTCTTTGTCTGCAATCACTGATGTGACTTCCATCAGCATTTTTTTCTTAGCAGTGTAGAAACTTCTTTGCTTAACTTCCTTCCAAATATGTATATGAAGTTTGAAAAACAATTTTTCAACAAAACAAACAAAACAAAAGCTTTCTATATGTAAAGCTTTGTTCTCTTATGTGCATTTTTTTAAAATGTGCTAGAATTCAATATTTTTTATGCATTTTAAAATTTTACAAATATGTTGATTTATTAATAAGTATCTGTAGAAATAGAAATTTTATTTAAAAATAATGCTAATCTTTTTTTTAAAATAATTGTTTAAAAAGTTTGTGATCATATATTTTTATATTTATTTTTTGTTTGCATTGTATAAAATATATTGGGCTTTTGTGTATTTTAACTATATTTTCTTTTTGATTTGTTAGGATACTATTTTTGAGACAGCAAACTAAAGAGCTAGAAGAATGGAGAAGTTTAAATAGCTTTATGGGAGATTCTTAGTAATAAAAGTAGTTTTTTTAAATTCATATTTCTTATTTGAAAAGCGTTTTAATCAATGATACATGTGTTATAGCTAAATTTATTAAAAAAAGAAATTTAAAATATTAACTTAAAATATTAACTTAAAATCTTATTATAATTATTAATTTTTACCATTCTGTACAATTCAAACCATAGCAGTTTAAAATTACATTAATAAAATTTAAAAAATGTTGAGTACATTACAATGTACAATTATTGCCTTTTTCTCCTATTTTTGTATTGAATTTGTAGCATTTTTCTAAAATACTTTTTCAAGCTATTTAAATTTTTTCATAGTTTTTTTTTGTTCATTTGCATGAAACTCCCATCACTTAAAGCAATTCTTTTGATTTTAACAGAAACAATTTTGAAAACAGATGATCTAACTTTGTGTAAAAAAATGAAGTGACTGGATATTTTTATTTTTTAACTACATATTTTTATTGAAATTTCAACTCTCATGAAATTTTAATGCTAAATATCCCCCCCCCCCTTTTTTTTTTGGTTATGACCATTCTAGGACTCAGCACAATTTCTAAAAATTGGTTAAAAATAGATTTTACTTTGTATATATTTTAACTATAGGGATGAATTAATTAGTGCCGCATTAATTAATACTAGAGATTTTTATAAAAAATAGTCCCAACTAGAATTAAGGGATCAATTTTAAAAGATACATATGTTATTTTATATGTATGTACATGGGCAAGTAAAATGCTGTGTATGAAAAACAATAGCTATTTCAAATTTTTTGTCACTGACATATTCTTTGTATTAAATTATAAATGTATTTAATGTTGATATTTCTTATTTGATTTCAATAGTTAACTACTGATTAATTTTATTTTGGAATGTATCATACTTTGTATTCTTGATCTTATGAAACTCAAAATTTTATCTTATGTAATTTTAAGCCTCAGGTTCAGATTTTCTTTTAATTCTATGTTTTTTTAAAAAGATATTTTTAACTTTAAAGTACTATTATTTGTTATTGTATTATATCTGGAGCTTTTAAATAAATTATAAATATCACATGGATTTTTTTTAACGTGGTACCTGATTAAAAAGAGAATTTATCTAAAAATGCAATAAGCTAGTTTTTAAGAAGAAATTTTTGATCTTCCCTTTATTTCAGGTTTGTATTTTACTGGACTGAGATCCTCATAGGACTTAACAGTGCTGTTGCCAACAACTTTGTACAGCTTGTTGGCTTATAATACTGGCTGGCATTTAGATATATTAAATGCTCTATCCCTGCTCTGGGTCCAAAATGCGCTTTACTCGAAAATTTCCTTCTGAAGGCCATAAAAGTTGACAAAGATATCTTCCAGAAAGATTTTATTGCACAGTTTCTCCTTGTATGCAAAATGTGGAGTTAGTTCTTGTTACTTATAAAAATCAAGACAGGCACATCCACACTGGTTTTATAATGTGCATCAGAGACCTACCAAAGCCTCAAATGTGGAGGAAAAAATCCAATGTGGTTTTATTTGTGTGTTGGTTTCATCATGAACCTCCTACTTGTAACATGATTGTCTACCTAATACTGGTGTCAGCAGAAAATGTGAAAATGTTTCTAAGTCTAATGGCATTCCGAGCAATGTGGGATAAATGTGTGCAAAACTCCTATTCTGTTCCATTGTGACTTGCTTCTGATTAATTTCATTTCACATCTTTGAAATCATCAATTAATCACATCATTAGAGAAGGCTGCATATTTTCATGCCTATTATGTTCAACAGTTACGACACATTCTGGAATCTTCAAAATTTTCAATCTTGAAAGATGTATATTTTGATAATCTAAATGTTTTTCCTATTATATATTGTATTTTGTATGTGATGACTTAGTTTTATTAGCGATAAAGAATTCAGTTTAGTCAGCTGAAATAAATCTTAATACTGAATATTTTCCATTTTGTAAATCTTTTTTTCTTGTTAATCATTTGGAATGCCAAGTATTGTTTCTGCGCAATTTTTTAAAATAGTTTCCAAAACATGTATGTAAACTTTTTACATTTGAAAAAAAATATATATATATTGTACTTATCTTGTAAAAACTTAACAGCTTGTAAGATTATTGGAAACAAAAGTTACTCAAGGACTGTGAAAATCTCTCTATTCTTTCTAGCTCATTTTGATAGCAACAATTTTAACAGTAAAAGGGAAGTTATGATCGGAAATTTAGTTAAAATAATATTAAACAATGTTTTTTTCCCTTTCTGTAAATATTTTAATTTTTATTAAAATATTCTAAATTTTAAAATTTCTTTATAGTGGGATTTTTCTTTCAGCTTGTGTTACTGTTTGTATAATCTAAAAAAAAAATAATAATAACACTAATTTTAAAAATATACTTGTATGTATTGAAATTTTCTTTCTGTAGAATACTATTATTGGATGATGTATAGAATATATATATATAATAAAATTTGTACTTCTTTGAGTGTTAAAATTTTAGTCTTGTGTTGTTATTTTAAAAACTCAATAGTGTGTGTTACTCTGGGTTTTTTTTACTTTTATAAAGAAATTGAAAAATGATCTGAAAATGATAACTTCAAATATTCATTTCTTTAAAATAATATGTGGTTATCTCTGTCCATAAAACGTACTTATAATAAAATTTAGATTGTTTATGACTTGATTTCCCAATTTTAATTAAACACTATGAAATTGTATCTAATTATGTACTTCAGTTTTGTAGGGTAGGTGAATATATTTTGACTTAACAAACTAAAACTTCCTTACAATCTTTTTTACTGAAAGGTTATTTTAATGAAGTCATGCTTTTTTTTGCTGAGTGGGGAAAATGCTTACGAGTTGTTTAAATCGGAGAAAAGGTTAATCATTCCTCCTTTCCCCTATTTAAGCTAAAATAAAGATCAGCTTATCTGCAGCTTAAATTGTACAATAGAATTATATAAAATGTTATTTATGTGCTAGTGATCTCGGAATTTGTTCTTTGATCTTAAAATATTGAGGATAAATATAATCTTCAATCGTAGATTGAATATATTATGTTCAGTTAATTTTAAATATTGCTAAAAAATTTATATAAATTATTTTGTCATTAGAATTTTTTACATTGTTGAAATTTATTGTTTTGCATTTAAATAATAGTGGTATATCAAAGTTATATTTATATATTTTTTAAATATGTTACATGCTTTAAAATTTTCCAAGAGAAAATTTTCATTGTCAGATTGTTTTAATATTTTGTGTATTTAGTTTTTAAAAATAATATAGCTGCTCTTTGTGCATTCTGTAAAAGTCGATATTGTTATTCTCTCTCAGCTCTTCATTATTTATAGCATTTATTTTTGTTGTATACTCTTGTTGAAAAATAGAACTACATTTTATTTGAAAACAACTTTTATCAGAATTGGATTGTTGGCTTGCTTTTCTGCTCCTGTTGATTTTTAAAGGCAGGAAATTTATGTCTTGCATTTCTATTTGTTTCCCTTTAAAAAATGCACATTTTTATCCATCTGTATATTTTTCTGTAGCAAAAATGTTTTAAAATTTTTTTTAGCTTGGTGATTTTGAAAATTATCTAATTGGGGCGAATTCTTTATTTCAATACTTGGCATTCTTTATAGTGTTTAATTGTTTGATTTTTTTTTTAATAATAGGAGAAAAATAGTTTATTTAAAAACTTGATGTTATCTTCATTGTAATAGGCTTGCTTGATACACTTATTGTGAGTTTGTTATTTAATGGTTATATAAAGTAACTATTTTGAATCGAGTCAATTTATCTGCAACACTAAAAATTGTGACACTCAAATTAGAATATTTATTAAGCTGTTATGTATTACACTAAATAATAACTGCATTCTTGTTGACGTGTGTAGTAAAACTTTTTTTAATGTAATTCATTGTTGAACTCTAGATATCATATTTTTTTTTCCCTCCATACACTCATTAATCATGTGGATATACATTTTAAATTATTTTTATTCTTAAATAAAACTGTTTTTAGTATTTTATTGGGAATTCTGTTGAATGTATGAGTTTTTTTTTTACAGTGTAATTTGCACGAAATTTTATCAGAATGACATTACAGTAATATGGAGAAAAGCAACAATGAATTTTCATGTCTCAAGAAGAGCCAGATACACTGATTTGTAATGCTTACTCAATAAAAGACAGTGTTTGCAACAGTTCTATCTTTACTTTCAGCTATAAATGATCCTCTGTTCAATTAACTTATAATAAGCAGTTTTTCCCGAGTAAGGTGCATATTTGTGTGAGAAAATTAAAATTATTTAATTTGAGAAATTAAATTTTCATTTTTTTTTATATTGAATGTCAGCTTCAAATCGGACTTTTTTTTGTGTGCACTATTATAGAATTTTTATGCTTTGTTGTACCAATTTACTGTGGATATTAATGTTAATTTTTTTTAATGAAGATAGGCAGTTGTGCTATATGATCCTTGTGTATTAAAGTGTAATGCATTTAAATGAAGATTTAAAATCTATAAGGGTGGCTCAGATGACGAGTGTATAAGTTGAATAAAATAATACCTTTATTGGAAATCACCATGGATGTTGTAACAGGTCTTTTTGTATCTGCAGCAGATCTATGTCTTCGCTGTAGAAAGATGGTAATTGATTCGTGAGGAAGTTCTGAACAGCTTCCTTCATTTCATCGTCCATACGGAAACAATGCTTTCTTAAGAGAATTAAAGTTGTGGAAGTTTGATAAGTGAGACAAATCTGACCTGTACAGTTTATGTTCCAACAATTACCAATTGAATTTTCGAAGGCTGTCTGAATTTCACAGGAGATTAGGGGACAGGCATTGTGGTGATCTGGTATCCTTTGCAAAAACTTTTACTACATATGTTCACAACCATTTGACATAAGCAGTGCTTGCCATAGACTGCCACCATTCACTGATAAATATCCATATTATCCTCACCTTTTGCAGTCCGAAATCACGCTACCATGAGTTGTCCCAATCTGGACACATCCATGTATAGCCCAACTTACTTTAGATCAATTTCTTTTATCCTGAACAGATTTCACTGCTAAACACTATGTACGTTGTACCTCCCTGTTCGTTGGTGCTGCAGTCATTTTGACGCAATCGCACGTCTCCCCCTTTCATTTGGACAACTCTCATAGTTTTAATGTTTTGCAGCGAATCATTCTATTGTTTGGCCTTCATATCATAAAATTGTTTATATGTTCCCTTATTTGCTTACATAACAAAATTTGAGTTTCTGTTGCTCAAGTGCATAAAAGAATCTGGTTTAAAAACTAATAACATTTTAATATGCAAATTTTGTTACGACAAAATATTTATATTACTACATCCCTAAGACAAGCTGTGTGCCTCAAAATTCTTGGACGCTAATGTTGAAATTGAAGAGTGAAGTATATCTCACAATTTGGTTGTCTTTATTGCAATAATCTTTATCCAAACTTGAAACAGTCTGAATTAAACTTAACTGAAATTTAGGAGATGTGTCACTTATATATTTGTGCAGGATTCTGACCATCAAAGTAACACTCAATGTTTGCAAAAAGACAATTGATACCATTGCTAACGAATCAATGAAAATTATGAAGATAATTGGTTATTTGATTAACTTTTTTTTTACTACATCAGGAAATAAACTCGAATTTCATAAGTTACTGAGTTTTTGGGATTTAAAGAAATGGGTCCTTATTTATATAATGTTAAACTAGTGTTCCTGGACGTTTGGCATAAAGTTTTCCAACGATTCTTTTCAAACATTTTCACCGATGAATTAAAAAAAAAAAAGAGTTTAACTAGGAAAAGTAATGAAAAACGTAATTGTGTATGAGGTACAATAATTTTGATTTATCTATTTGTTTTTAAAAATATCTCTAAATCCAAAACTTTATCTACAATAAAATTGAAGGAAGCTTTCGGCAAACTTTTGAAAGGGAAGAGCCAAATAGTAAAACATAACTAGGGTATCAAAGAGGGACATATACAGTAAAACCTGTTTTTGCGCGTTAGATAGGGACCACACAAAAAATATTCGAAAATTTTATGAATTCTTGCATGTAACAAACAACTTTGTCGAAATACAAAAAAAATTATGCTTTTTTTACCGCATAAAAAAAGTAGCACTTATAAATTTTGTAAATAATTGGCGTATTTTCTGAGAAAGTACTTCCATAACAAAATAGTTTAAATACGCATGGAAACATTTTTAAAACGTTTTCTTATTGTATACATGGAGAACTTTTTAAAATGCACATACATAATTCACTGCTACTCATAAACCAAAGCTTTCATCATCCTGTGATTAATAAGTTCAAAATCGCTTTCGCGTCACTTGAAGAGGCAATTTGAATTGATTTTTTTTTTTAGCACCATAAAGTAAGAGAAGTTTTTACGACGAAGGTTGGTTTGTCAGTTGCTTGTAAATGTCACGATAACCAAATAAGCATGATCGAAGTTCTTTTTGAAATTTCATACTCCTTTCGGAATTGGTATCTATTTCAAAAAATGCTCTTCCAATGTGTTGAAAAGCTGTATCCCCGCATATATTTTATCCGCTCTCAAAGAATCCGGTTATTTTTGTCTGCCTTCATAATCTGTCAAATTATTGATGTCATTGAAAGTTTAGTCTTCAATCAAGCGCGGGCTGTTGGCGCGTTGAGAGAAAGCAACTGAACGTGCATTCTTGGGAGACTGTTTGGAACAAAGCGTCTTGAAGGGTATATATGTACATTGCAGTGGCGTAACGTACATCGCCACAACCCCCACCTCGCGAGAAGGAGGCAGGACTCTGGGGTGCCCAAGGCCTGATTAACACCAAGTATAAAATATTAAAGGCAAACCAATTTATCAAATATTAAAGGCAAAACCTGACTTTGCAGAGGAACCCTAATATTCTCTGTTCGCCACTAGTACATTGATGAAAACATTACAGTGGCGCCAAAGCCGTTGAAATTCATTTTTCGCATAAAAAAGGACCGCACAAAAACAGGTTCTATTGTACGCTTAAAATAATCGAAAGAATTGGCATGGTTTTTCAGGATTGTTATATAAGTCTGATGCCTCAAATTAGCACTAGAGTATCAATTTAACCCGGTACAGACATTTACGATTGGATGACTGATTTTCAGAAGGAATGCACAGAGGCATGCATAAAAATAAACGGGCTTGGCGGTGACTAATTTGAATTTTCGATATTTAATACGTAAGTAATTTTTGCCACGGACAACTAGAATAATGAATTTAAAGGGAATAATGTAGAGTCCTCCGATATGCAATAATTGCGTGGGGTGTTAGCTCAGCTATAGTCCTCGTCACTTGACCGTAGTTCAAAATTACAAGGTCCGTCATCAATAGTCCTCGTGTAGCTTCAATGCGACGTTAATACTGTAAACCAATCACGATGTGCACAAGAAAAGCGCTATTTCATCGAACACAGGAAAAGAATGTGAACGATAGCAGGAATAAAAAATATTACATGTCTCTGTAAAGAGAAAATAGATATAGGTACTGTACGAAAACGTTAATCAACTGGTGGATGAGATCATGTGTGGGTAACCCCGTTATATCCGAAGTTGGAAATCCTCCGGTGTCATTTGCCTCAACCAAAAATAGTATATATATATGTTACCGTTAAAGTGTGAAATCCGTTGTTTCATAAAATGACTAGGTATTTCATGAAACAACTAGACAAGTCAGTTAAAAAATATGTAAAATTGTTGAATTATACGAGATTTAACTAGGTATTCTATAGAATAACGATTACTTGATCACTAAAGTATTAAATCCGTTTTAGCTGTCGTTATGGAAATACTGGGAGAGGATTTTTCAGATTAGGAACAATAGATGGCCGAATAAGCAATAGTTTTTCTCCCAACATGTATTTTTTGATAATATTTAAAATATAACTATTTCTGCAACATGTACTCCCCCCCCCTCCTTTCTGTTTAATTAATGTTAGCAATATGAGCAATATATATATATATATATAATAATAATAAATTATATGACCTGGAATAGGGATAAAATGTATTTTTTGAGAGATTTTAGCAATTTATGAAATAACTTTGAAATTGTTTATTTTTCCCTTTTTAACGGCCTGTCATTAGTTATTTCATAGAATAACTAGGTAAAGTATGAAATTTTTCATCTTTTATATACTTTAACCGACTTGTGTCTAGTTATTTCATGAAATATCTAGTTATATATTGTATAAAATAATTTAATTATACACTTTAACCGTAACATATACAGTATGAAATTTTTATTTCCTGAAAGAAAACTACAATAAGAGTGTTGTTGCTTATGCCACCTGATCGACAGGTGTTGAACAATATAATAGAGCGTATGATCTCTGTTGAGATCTTAATCTCCTATCTTTTCAAGTTAGGTGGTTAGCATTCATTCTATAGTTTGCCCTTTTTTGTTACGAAATGTAATTGAAATGCAAGATTGCCATGAGAAAGGTGAGTTAAAAAGTGTCTTTTCGTACGGGGGGGGGGGGAGTACTCGAAATGTAGGTGAGTTAGCGAGAGATTTGGGGGGGGGGTAAGTTATCGGGGAGTAGGTGATGTATCAGGGAAGTTGAGAATGATGGGAAGGAAGGTAAAATCTTCGCAGGGTAGGAAAGCGAGTTTTCCTATTGGCCGGGCAAATCGACTCCCATTGGGAGTTCGAGTATGCTCGGAGGCGTGATGGTGAGTTGGAAGGGGTTTTGCTGTGAGGTTCGTATGAAGTTTTTGCAGTTGCTAGAGTAGATGGGTAAGCCAACTACTCATAATTTTCAATTACATGCTGTAAGAAAACACCTATCCTATCTTTTTCCTTGGTCGCCTTATCTGTTTCCCCAATTCTAAAAGAAATGGGTAGTCAGCAAAGAGCTTCCTATAATTTCGAACACGGCGTCCATTACACCGAAGGGCTTTTCGTTTGAGTATTCGTTAGCTGTGGGGAGAGGGGTGTTTTGACTTTGGGTTGGGCTTGTTATCTGTTCGTTGGGCTTTGAAGTATTTGATTTAGTTATGGAGTTTGTGCCTTTAAGAGCATCGGCATAGGACAAATCCTTTGCGACGACCTTATTGGCTTGGATAACGTTCCTGTTTTCGTTTCTATTCTGAATTGGGTCAGCTGTTTTCTTTTTAATTTGGGGGTATTTTGGGCAATTATACGAACTGGCCAAGTGGCCTACTTCTTTGCAATTGTGCATGTTGGGTTTTCTAATTTTTCCGTAATGCTGCAGTCCTTGGTTCTGTGCTGCTGCCCGCATTTGAGGCATCTAGCAATGTTTGGACGAGTGATTAAACAGGTTACAATTGTAACACTGTGTAGTCCCCGGCTGTCTGTTGAATGAATCGATCTTAACCATTAGGTGCCAGCAGGTCTTTAGTTTAAAAATATCAGGGGAGTCCGGTTTATTCGTTAGTTCCACCATGAAAATGAGGAGTTTATACTTCGTTTTGGCCTTTGTCAGTTGGGCTACCTTTTCAACGGTGAAGCCTTGGTAAGTCAGATCTTTTTTGATGTCTTCGTGATATCAGTGGATATCGGAAGACCTTTAATGACAATTTTTCAAGGGTGGGAGGAATCGTAATATTGTTGACCTTTTTCGGTCAAATAATTTGTTATTGCTCGGTAGTGATCAGGGTTTGTGGTGAAGATTTAGAGTACCCCATGCCGCAAAGGGGCTCTATTCATTTACAAACATCTATTCCTTCACCGGGAAAGATCAAGGTCCTCGAAATTCATCGCGGCAAGAGGCTAGATTTTTACACCTGTCGTTAGCCATAGCTTTGAGCACCATGCAAATGGCAGGACGATTTTGCTCAGTTCCACCTCAACTTTGAGGGAGAACACCCTGAGGAGGGACAGGGCTCTCACCTCTTTCCCTTCCACCAACTTTACGCGAGGACTCGCTGCTCAATGGTCAGTTAGAGTACCCCATGCCGCGCAAAGGGGCTCTATTCATTTACAAACATCTATTCCTTCTCCGGGAATCGAACTTAGGCCCAACTGACTAGTCACCGTCTCACTAACCACTATACCGTATAGGCAGCTACTACAATAAGTAATATATCTTATTAAAATGTATTTAATAAATTATCTCTTCTTTCTAAATAACTTTTACCGATTGAAAAAAAATGTATCGATACTAATTTTACTTTGATGTTTTCCAAGTACCCACCACTCTCAAACTCAATATTGCTTTAAATATTTGTAATATTTCTATAAAGTTGAATGAGATGGATGAATTGTATCATGTACGGTTGACGAAAAAAAAAAGACACTGTTAATGATTTTTTTTGTAATTCTCCACATTGCCGTTGAATAACATTAGCTATCAATGTTAATGTTTTAGAGAAAAATGTTGTAGTGTCGATGGAATACTTAACAAAATATAGTCAATTAGACTCCAAAAACGAATTTTCTCAGCATCGTTGCCAATTTTTTTCACTTACCGGATTTCATTTGTCACAAAAAAAAAGTATAAACTTCAAATTACCTTAAATTCGTTCGGGAAGATTTCAAGTTACAGGAGTTTAGAAAAATGGCTTTTCTGATGTTTAAAGAGTAAAACTACAAAAATATTTCCTATTCTACCTTTTTCAAAGTTGTTTGTATTGAGCAAAGGATAATTTTCTTCCAAACGCAATAACAAAAACGAAAAATTTAAAAAAGTGTGGATAAAAATATAAAGTTACGAAAAAATTTGAATTTTATCGATAGTAAAATTGTTTCATTGGATTTCTTATGTAATAATACCCTTAACTCAAAAACTTTATATATTCAATTATCTCTCAAAAATTCAGAAAATAATTAATTTTGAATGTTTGACGAATACTCCTGGTACCAGTGTATGAATTCAACTGAAATATTTAGCATAATCCATTTAAATTATTCTTCACCTAATACCGAAAAAAAAAATGAATTGGCGCAATGAGGAAATTCTCCCACAGAAATTAATATGGCTGTGTTATTTAATTAACCAACAGCAGCATGTGTGTGTATGATTTAGTTTCCCTTCAAACATTACTAATAATTCAAATTTATGTCCTACTGCAGTGAAAATTGTAAAATGTTTTGAGAGTCGCCATTTTTGAGCTAACGGAATTGATAATTGAAAGTTTTTTTCAGTAACAAGTAAAACAAAGCTAGTAATGGAATAAGGGAAAGTACCATACCAAGATATAATGTATATTTAGGCCATTTGTACGAGTACAGCAGATTTACAAATGTACAGGCGTTCCTGTACTTGTAAAACACTGTTTTGATATTACACGGCACAAAATTTGAGATTATTATATAACGGATTTGATATTACATGGTTTTGATAATAACATGATTTTAAAAAATTTAAGAAGCTTTGCAAGAAAGCGCTTTAGCTAAAAAAATTGGAAAATGTTTTTGTTGAAAAGGAACCTTTAGTAGAACGTAGTGGAACATTTAAAAGAGAACTGAACATTCCCTTATCTCCTTATAGAGAAATTCTGAAAGAATTGCAAAATCGAAACAGACAGGTAATTGTAACGACTACATCAGTTAAGTTTTATAATGAAGTGTGAATACTAGTGAAGAGGAGTTTCAACCAAGTTTGAGAAAAAAAAGTAGACTAGCTGTAATTTTTTTGATGAAAGCGACGAGGAAAACTAATTTTGTGACCCTAATAAGCCGTTTATGTTTATTTTGTAAAAATTATTATTCTTTGTGTATTGTTAACTTTTGTATTTTCATCTTTTTTATTTGATTAAAAATTTGAATTTAACTTACATTTTCATTTGTATGGTTTGGACGAAACTTCAACTATCTTAAAATTGTACACCTTAAGACTTGATTTCGATAAAACGCGGTACACATTGCCTTGATTTATGTTATTTCAAAGCTTCGAGTAACTCGGTTTTTGTACAACATGGCACATACATAATTAATTTAATACACTCATGTCCATAAATTAAGGATAATGAAATTCAGGCAAAGAAAGAGACAGAAGCAAAACAAATTTGACTTATTTGTAAAGTCTATTTATTAAACAAAAGGAAAAGAGCAAAAAAGATGCTATATGTTTGACATAATTAATAAAAATTGCGATTTTTACTCCCTGGAGCAAATTTCAAACAAGAACCTATTTACAAAAAACAGTATAACATGGTTAGTATGATGGTTAATACGGAGTATGTCTCCCGGACGATGCAATACAGGCCTTACAACGCCTACGTATGCTGAGTATCAAATTATCAAACTGATCTTGGGGAATATTACACCACTCATCAAGCAATGCCCTCCGAAGTTCCGGTAGACAGGTGGGAGGGGGTTGACGGGCTGCAATTCGTCGGCCAAGCATATTCCACGCATGCTCTATTGGATTCAAGTCCGGTGAGTATGCTGGCCAATCCATACGGGTGATATCCTCCGATTGAAGGTATTCGTCTACAATGTTTGCATGGTGAGGACGGGCGTTGTCATCCGTAAACAGAAATTCAGCACCCATGGCGCCCCAAAACAAACGTACATGTTGTTCCAGAATGACATCCCGATAGATGTGGCCTGTCATCGTTACACTCTGAACATGCAGGTCAGTTCTGAAACCAAGAATAATTCTACCCCAAACGAGCCATCCTGCACCACCGTAACGGTGTCGTTTAATGGTGTTCTCTTGGTGGTAACGGGTACCTGGCGCTCTCCATATGAAAGTCCGGCGAGAATCAGACTGCAAACTAAACCTGGACTCGTCGGAAAACATCCCACAAGACCACTGTTGCGGTGTCCACAATGCATGCTCTCTACTCCAGGTTAATCGCAGGCGACAGTGAGTTGCGGTAAGGGGAACAAATCTGACAGGCCTACGAGCATATAGACCAATGTGCCCTAAGCGTCTGTACACGGTCTGCCTTGAAATTGTCGTACCGGTAGCTGAAGAGATAGGTCTGATGCTGTGCTCCGTCTGTTTCTTTTGGCAGTAACTGCCAAATATCGGTTCTCATGCGGCGTTGTAACTCGGGGGCGACCTGTGCTGTAACATCTACTCATATTACCATCATCTTGGAATCGTTGCCAAAGCCTGGAGATGACACTCTGGGCGATTCCAAATTCTTCGGATACTTCCAGCTGGGTACGTCCACATTCCAGTCGTCCGATAATTCTACCACGTAAAAAATCAAACAAATGCTTCCTTTGTGCCATAACTATACGGTATTGCACTGAAAGGCTTTTAAAGCGCTTGTGGACAATTTTACTTCTTTGCCACCATTCCTTATATACCCCTCTCTTACACTCTCGTCATTGTGACGTACTATCCGCGCCATCTGGCGGTTTCCTGTAATTTGCATATTCTTCTTCAAGATGTGTGTGATAATTCTACAGGTGAAATTTTTATTTCAGAGTTCAATTTCTGTGTGATTCTGAATTATCCTTAATTTATGGACATGAGTGTAAGTAAATAAAATAATAACTCAAATAAATTAATACAAAAAGTCTTGTGTAACACAGTTTCGATCTAACTTGATGCGAATTACCGTGTTATTTGAGGGACACCTGTACATACTCAGGGACGTCTTAAGGCGTGGGCTAAATAGGCCCGGTTTCAGGGCCTCGGCTACAATGGGGGCCTCATCTCGTTCTTGACTCAGCCTTAATAACATCATGATTCGAATAATTTCAACGGTCAAATGTTCTTTTCCGGTTTTATTCTCCGGAGAACTGGAAAATTTGGACAATATGCCAATTGGCTACATGTGATGTCCACTGTCTATGCGTAGGCCTTACCATCATATACCATCAATACCCATGCAATCAAAAGGATGTAGTAGATCGAGCCGGTTTATGCGATTATACGTCATGCACATTTATTTGTTTTCAGTTATTGTTTGAACAAGTAATTGACAACGTATGCTTTGTATTGCCTATTTTTAAGGGTCATAAGTGGGGTATACATTTGTGTAAGGGCCCAGGGCCTAATTTTGTGTAGGGGCCCTGGGCCTCAAGAAGTCTTAAGACGTCCCTGTACATACTATCAATCATCATCCTTTGTATATCGTTTTGGGTTATCGCAATGAAAGCAAATTGAGGGTTCTTTGTGATATGCTTTGTAGAAGTGATTTAAACCATAGCCAAATGAGTGTGGAACCTGAAGTGACACTCCACTCTCCCAAAGGTTACGTGGCCAGAGCGGACAGTCGCTACAGCGGACACGTAAGGAAAGCTGGGTGGGCAGAGTGGACATTCTTGCACGCACCTATTGTGTTGCTTCCCTAAACATCCTAAGAATTGAAAACATGGAACAATTTAGAAAAATGTCTAAAATCCTTTTGTAACTAGTTTGGATTAAATCCAATGGTGAATGATATTTATGCCTTTATAATTAAAGTTAGTTATATTTACTTGTATGGCGGTTGTGGAGTGCTCTCGTCGTGAGATGACATTAGCAGGGGAAATAAACCAACAGAGCCCCGAACAAAGAAGCGAAGAGAAACGGAGGAAACGCGAAGTGAAGTAAGCGGTCGGGAGAGGAACCGGCATTCGGTCTTCATTCGTCTCCGAGTACGGTGTTAACATAAACAACTCACATAGCTAAGATGTCCCGCAACCAGGCAAAAGTTAAAATCTTGTAAATTTCCAAGCAACTAAAGATCTGGATGTAAAACCTGCAAGATAGCGAAAGTCTTTTTATTGATGTTGTATTGTAACATGTAATTTACCAAACATGTATTTATTTTTCTTTTATTTACTTGTGTGTGTGTATCTGTTTTATATATTTTACTTCTAGTATTTATTTTTACTTACATTAATGAAACTAATTAATTTTATGGCAATTTCACCTGTTCTAATATTTATTTGACTAAAATAAAGTTTTCCCCAAAATCCCTGAAATTCGTTCATGCCCTTCATCATACGGTTACTACTAATTTTTAAATATTTCTCTGGAAAAAAAAGTTTTTATTTTTATTACATTTCGCTATGTTTAAAAGGCATTCGCACTATAATATCTTAACAATTTAATATAAACTAGCTTTCATGGCCCGGCGTTGCACGGGCTTATACCAAGGGTATAACTTAATCCCCCCATGTTAATTTCCTCCTTTTATTCTAACGCCAACACTTTTGTGGGGTTTGACGCGTACAATGTGAGTGCATGACCAGTGAGTGCGTGTCATGGCTTTGTTGCTTAAAATTTTCCCTTCTCTTCACAAATATTCGATCCTAGTACCACTGAAGACCCACCGTGTAGGGGTGGGATGCACGTAAAATAAATCGAGAGCTCAAACGTCCTCCCGTTGGTGTGGTGTGGTAGTTAGGAGAGGGGGGTGCCAGCTCAGGTGTCGTCCGCGTCACTTGACCATGGTTCAAAATTACGTGGACCGTCCGTAAAAGGCCTTGTGTTGCTGAACAGTGGGACGTTAATATTCACTCAACTTCACAAATTCAGCACTTCCAATATTATTTTCCGAAATTACTTTGATTTCTTTGTTTCTTTCCTCTCCGCTTAGCCCGGCGTTGCACGGGCTTTTACCGAGTGAATAACTTCACCCTCATGGAAATTTCGTGTTTCCCTCAGGCCGATAGCACTTGTGTGTGTGTGTGTGTGTGCATGCGCGCGATGTGAGTGATTTCTTTAACTATGTCATAAAAACTCCCTTTTTCGAAATTTGTTCTTGCGTTGGTGTGGTGTGGTAATTCTTAAAGATGGGTGAATGCTCAGGTGTCGTCCTCGTCACTTGAGCATGGTTGAAAATTTCGAGGTCTGTCACCAAAAACCCTTGAATAGGCAACCAGTGCGAATTTAAAAATCACCCACTTCACTTTCCAATTCTTTCCTTTGCCTGAGTGAATAATTTCATCCCCATGGAAATTTCGTGTTTCCCTCAGGCCGATAGTACTTGTGTGTGTGTATGCGCGCGATGTGAGTGATTTCTTTAACTATGTCATAAAAACTCCCTTTTTCGAAATTTGTTCTTGCGTAGGTGTGGTGTGGTAATTATTAAAGATGGGTGAAAGCTCAGGTGTCGTCCTCGTCACTTGAGAATGGTTAAAAATTTCGAGGTCCGTCACCAAAAATTCTCGAATAGGCAAACAGGGTGAATTTTAAAATCACCCACTCACTTCAACGATATTGATTCATATGAGAAAAAATCATAAAATATGCAAAACATTGTTTTGTAAAAAAAAAAAGTTGTTTTTTCCTATACAATTCTTTAAAGAAATATAGTTTTTGGCATTTTATTTTTTTAATCATTGATTCTAAATGATCAATGACTTTTTTAAAAATCATTTTCATTTAAATGCATCGATATTTATTCATTTTAGAAGAAATCATAAAATAGGCAAAGTATTATTATTTTGAAAAAAAAATCCGAATCGTGACAAATAAATGATGTTTGGTATTTAATTTATTCAATCACTGATATTAAAAGAGCAAAGTATGAATCCTTTTAGTTCAGATGGTTTACTTATCATAGTTATAAGAAATCCTTATACGTAACGATTGAAAAATTTCGATTAATGATTTACAGAAAACAATTCTTTTTTACTTAAAAAAATGTATATTTAAAGCAACAAAGAAAACGTTCTGATATAATATATTACGAAAAACCAAGCATATTCATTATTTTAACAATAATTATTTTCTTAGAGCTTAAAATAATACAAAGGGTTTGTGTGTATGTGTGGTATTTTCATTTGCCAATGAATCGTTATATACTGGTAGCTAAAGTATAGTCCAGAAAACTATAATCTATCGTTTTATCCAGAAAAAAAACAGATTATACAGTGTTGTCATTACATAATTAATCTAGTAATGAATAACAGAAAAAATATTGCAACATCAAGTTTGACCTTGGCCACTGAGCGTTAAACAGAGGGGAAAAAAATAATAATAATGATTCTCGCGCATGCGCAAAGCCTTTAGAATGTCTTTAAAAGTTTTCATTATTTTTTATGGCTCAATTTTTAATTGAAAATTCCAAGTTTTCATATATTGATTGGAAACAACAATAATTTTTGAAGAAAAAAGTTTACAAAAATAATGCTTATATTATTTCTCGCAAAAACTTTATTTTACGAAAATCACAAAAAAAATCTTAAAAATCCGTAATTTTTAAGCGAAATCGACACACGGCAAAAAATTAAATGCAATTTTTTTTTTCAATGAAGAAATTATTAAATGATTGATTTAAGTATTTTGAGTGTTTTATTACAATTCGTTCAAAAAAGTTTTCGGCTTTTTATTTTTTAAATCACTGATTCTGAAAGTTTTAAAAATCATTTTTATATAAACGCAACGATATTGATTCATATGAGAAAAAATCATAAAATATGCAAAACAGCATTGTTTTGTAAAAAAAAAAAAAGTTGTTTTTTTTCTATAAAATTCTTTAAAGAAAGATAGTTTTTTCCCGGAAATGAAACTGCAGCATTTTTAAAAATAGTTGTATGCTGAAAAAAGAACAGAAAGTATAAATTTTTCAAATAACAAAATTTCACTACTATTTTAATTCTTGAAGTAAAATTGTGCGAATTTTTTGAAATATTCGACACGGGGGGAAAAAAGTTTCATGCAATTACGCATTATTTTAAAGTAAACTATAAGTTTTATGAAAGAGAACAAAAATTTCGATACTGATAAATATTTTAAAAGAATCTCAGAAATGCATTGAATGCATTTTAATTTTAAAAAAATATATTAATTTAAATCCATTATCAATAAATACTAATAAAAAAAATTCTACAGATAGCTCTTGAAACGTTTGGATGTTTGATTAAACATATATAAGTGTTAAAAATCCACTTTTGGGGGAAAACCTAGTTATATGCTAACATTCACTGAAAAAAACATTCAAAAAGAAAATAATACTATTTGATAAAAACATTTAATTTTTTTAATTTTAATTTTATAGTTTTTCATTCCACTCTGTGTTAAAATTATTTAAACACGTATCTGCGAAAAAAATTATATTATACAAAACTAACTTATTAATTATTTTTAATAAAATTGATTAAAAATGCTCATTTAGCAATTAATTGTGACATACCATTTGCTTACATAATGGCAGCACTGAAAATGAAGTAAATTTAAGATCAGTGGGGATGCAGCAAGTGAATTCAATCATTGAAGAAGAGAGAATTAATTTACGGGTGGGAAAAATAAGCAGAAATGAACAAAATCGAATTGTTGAAAAAGATAGAAATTACTTTGAATGATTAAAAATCAGAAAAAAACCTTTCTGAAGGCAAAAAAAAAAAAAAAAAAACGAAAAGTACATTAAAATAACAGAGGATCATGTTAAAATAAGTATTTATCAGTAAAATTAATTTACGTGGGAAATATTAGCAGAAATGAAAAAAAAAAAGAGATCATCCACGATTCGAACTCGCAAAGACACGATCTGCTTTACGGTGTCAATGAAAGAAGCGAAGCGCTACCGACTGTGCTACCGGGATCCGTTGCGAGAAATGAAAATAGGCAATAATAATGAATGGGAGGACGAAAAAGTAATTTTTTCATTTGCATTTTTTTTTTTTTACTTGCCAAAGTTACTGATTTCCCCCTGTTTAAGGCAGAATTTTTTTAGTGTAACCCTTGAGTTAGATCGGTCGAAGGCGAAACAGGTCAACTGTCTTTGGCGCAAAGCTAAATTTCGACGCCAATGTTTGGCTAAATGTAAAATGGCGTATTTTAAATTATTTTAAAAATCATTACCTTCATTTTAAGGGCATAATTTTTACGTTAATGCTCTCAAACATCAACAACTATTTGCAAAAATAACGTACTTTGAAATAAAAAATGTACAAATTACTACTTTTTAATTTATTTCTCAGAAAACATAAGTTTAAGAAAATCACAATTTTTTTTTTAAATCCGTAATTTTGAAGCAATTTTTTCAATCTTCGTATATGTTACGGATAATATTACTGTACACACGAAAAAAAGGTTTTGTGAGATTATCTTCATAAATGACGAAGTTATTCAATGTGAAGTAAAAATTAAGACTACTTTTTAAAAATTCTTTAAAAAAAAAGATTTGGGTATTTTATTTTTTAAATGAATGGATCTAAAAGAGAAAGGCTTGAACTTAATTAGTGTAGAATATCGATTTAATAAGACGAAAAGTAATTCATACCCAACGATATAGAAATAATTTTCATAAAAACGCATTCAGTTTTAACACTATTTTAAAAAATTCGGAAAAAAATAGAAAATATCGTTATTTTACAAAAAAAAATTATACCGTGTCGTGGTGAAATAAATGATCTTTCCATTCTGTAATTATTTTTTGTCTGATTTGAACACCGAAAATTCGATGACAATTTTAAGATGGTCGAAAACGTCGGATGACGAAAAAAAATTTTTTTCACTCGCATTTTTTTTTACTCGCCAAAGTTATTGATTTCCCCCTGTTTAAGGCAGAATTTTTTTAGTGTAACCCTTGAGTTAGATGCGATCGAAGGCGAAACAGGTGAAATGTCTTTGGCGCAAAGCTAATTTTCGACGCCAATGTTTGGCTAAATGTAAAATCGCGTATTTTAAATTATTTTAAAAATCATTACCTTCATTTTAAGGGCATAATTTTTACGTTAATGCTCTCAAACATCACCAACTATTTGCAAAAATAACGTACTTTGAAATAAAAAATGTACAAATTACTACTTTTTAATTTATTTCTCAGAAAAACATAAGTTTACGAAAATCACAATTTTTTTTTTACAATCCGTAATTTTGAAGCAATTTTTTCAATCTTCGTATATGTTACGGATAATATTACTGTACACACAGAAAAAAGGTTTTGTGAGATTATCTTCATAAATGACGAAGTTATTCAATGTGAAGTAAAAATTAAACTACTTTTTAAAAAATTTAAAAAAAGTTTTGGGAATTTTATTTTTTAAATGAATGGATCTAAAAGAGAAAGGCTTGAAGTTAATTAGTGTAGAATATCAATTTAATAACACGAAAAGTAATTCATACCCAACGATTTAGAAATAATTTTCATAAAAACGCATCAGTTTTAACACTATTTTAAAAAATTCGAAAAAAATAGAAAATATCGTTATTTTACAAAAAAAATTATACCGTGTCGTGGCGAAATAAATGATCTTTCCGATTCTGTAATTATTTTTTGTCTGATTTCGACACCGAAAATTAGATGACAATTTTAATATGGTGGAAAACTTAAGATTACCCCTCGGCCGAAATGGAAGGGAAGTTCCGCCAAGTAAACAACCGGCAGGAGTAAAACAATTAGGCGTTTTAAGGTTTTTAATTAATATCTTTTTAACTAATTACAATATCGGAATATAAATGGGCAATACGGCTTCCCCGGAAAATTCCCCATCTTTTGGTTTATTCCGCGACTTTCTGCGTGGTGCGGTTCGTGAGAAGATAGACGCACATAGATAGATAGATAGATACGTTTGTTTACCTTCGAATTTTAATAGTGTAGAAGAAAAATAAGATAATCGTCATTTTTCTAGTTTTTTATACTGTAGAAAAATAATTTTATCTTGAGTCTAAAATTATCTAATATTAAATTTAAAAAAAAATTTTTTTGAAAATTTAACCTTTTTGTTGCATTATTAAATTTTGGAATATATATACAGTCGACTCTCGATAATTCGAAGTTGAAGGGACCAATGAAAAACTTTGAATTATCAAGAGGGTAGGAAAGAACTCCCAAAATACATGAAGAGAAATTTTTTTTCTAACATATTTAAATTTGTGTGAAACTGTGTAATAAGGCAACAATTGCACATATGTATAAAATTATTTTAAAGTATTTTTAAAAAGTACATATTATACAGTATAAATATTATTATGTATTTAAAAGAAAACTATTAAAAGAATACATACTGTACATAATAATTTTTTTGACGAAAAAAATCTTTTTTTTTCTTTTTTTAATGGCAATTAATCTAATTTTGTTCATATATTTTTCAAGAATTAATTAAGCTTGAAAAATGTCCTCATCAACATGATTTCCAAGGAAAGAGTTGCGTAGTTTGTTTAGTGGCACTTAAGCTTCTGTCAGAGTTATCGGAATCAACACCGATGCTCATCAAAGGGACTTCGTTACAGGGGAGACAAACATAGACAATACAACACTAAACATGTAAGCTGCAACCTGTTTGCTATAGGACTCTACATGATGGTGAGTGTTTGAACTATCGAGAGTTTTGTAAAATAACTTCGAATTATCGCGTATTGTAGTCTGGCCAGCCACAGAATTTACTTCGAATTATTGAGTGCACCCAAACGTATTATTTTAGTTCGAAATATGAAGAGTTTTTCAAAGGACTGAGCATATACTTCGAATTATCGAGAGGTTCGTATTATCGAAGGTTTGAATTATCGAGAGTCGACTGTATATGTATAGTTATTATCTTTTTATCCTATATATATATATATATATAATCTCCATTCCATCGAACATCTACTCCGCACACGTAGGTTCCGATTACTAATTCTTTCTCACCATATAAATGTGATCCACCCTAATGCGTACACAGAGAAGGAATTTCAGAGAGGAATGCGTCACACAGGAATTTTTTCAGGGAGCGGGGGGGGGGGAGGTTCGAAAGTCCATCATTCTCACTTTTGCTCCAATACACCACCCAACATATTTTTTTTGATTTTGTCGATTTTCGGGAGCAAAAAACTGTAAAAAATTAATTATTGAATAAATAATCCGTATTAATATAATTATTTTTTTATTTAAATTGTACGTACTATATGCATAGAGTTATAATCAATCAAAAAAATCAAGAAATATGAGGGAGGATCCGGACCAGAGGTGCCTGCAGTGCTGCACCCTCCCCCCCCTTGTGTGCGGCACTGCAGAAAAGCACTTGAATTATTTTCAAGGAGGAAATACTCCAAGAAAATCAAAAAAATATAAAAAGTAGTTATTTTCAACGAAGAGATTTTTAGAAAAGTGCCTTCAAAACAAAGTGATTTTTAAAAACACAGTATACGAATCATTAGAATTCTAATACTAATTCAAGTATACCCGCCGATAATTCACATTTAAATATAATAAGTATTAATAATTTACTGTTAAACTACAGAAATATATTTAACATCTTACTATTAATTAGGTAGAAAATAGTATTGGAAAAGCCCGCGAGAGAAATTTAACTATATTTATGTATACTCTCAAGAAGCTAAACTGGGAGTGCTTTAAAAATATATTGTCTATATAAAGAACTTTTTTTGTCATATTAAAAAGTATTTCAAAAGATTTTGTAAACAATATTAGAAATTCAATTCCGTTGAATTAAAAATGTGGAAAGGATATACTTGGTAACGCAGAAATCCTTGTATCTTGCATGAGACATAATAGAAATTGTAATATTGAAATTTAATAATAAATATTTCAGTTTTATTACGTATTTTTGTTAATTAACCGATGAATTGCATCAACAGTTATATATATATATTTATATATTTGACTATTACTTTTACTTATTAAGGTTTAATAAATTATTTGAAACAAATATTTATTTCGTTTTATTTTAATTTATCGATCGTTAAACGAGACAAATTTATTTTAACTTTTTTAAAATTTGATATAGTTAAAAGTAAATATTCAAAAGCTTAGGGAAAGAATATAAAATCTTCTATTTTAAGTCACTAACTTTAGCGAAATTGACACTGTTGTAAATAAATTAAAAGTTCCTGTCTCTGGTAAATTATTTTTTCAAAAGCTTTGTTATCTTGAAAAAGCTTTAGTTTGAATACTTTGTATATCTGAATGTAAATTACTAAACGAAAAAGGCAATTGAATAATTGTTTCCTCAACATGCTAGGTTATGACGGATAATTTTTAAATCTTCAATTTTTAGATAGTTATTTTTCAATGATGGATGCCATCAAAGTACTGTCAATGAACAGAGAAAACTTAGTTAATTCAAAGCATTTTTGTAATCAAAATGCTTTAAACAAAATGATTTCATATTAGCATCTTTTCATTCCAAAATATCATGTACTTTACTTGTTTATTTTCAAAATTCAATAAAATTGTTTTGATTAAATTTTTTTTAAAAATTATTCCAGAGAAGTATGTGTTCCATGGCTATTCAGGAAAAATTCCAAAATTCAATTTGTTATATTTGACAATTCTATTTTTTTTTTAATTGACGTTTCTGACTAAAAAGGTTCATAAAGTCAACACCAGATGGCTGTAGCAGCGAGTCGCTGAGACGAAGAAAATATAATAGCGATGCAGAAAACAAGATACATTCACTTCGGGAACTCACAAAGATTAAAACTATTAAGATTAAGATTAAAATTTATAAGCCATAATTATGTTCGGTTTCCAAATGTCTTTTTAAACAAGCAGGTCTCCTACTTTCATTTGCTAATATTTTCCTGTTTTGAACACAATGGATTAACAAGCAAGATGTAAATCTACATTTAATAAACTGCCCTGATATTTTACAACTTTTTAAATTAAATATCACTTTTCGTTTGATATTTTTTGAAGAAGAAACAGAGCTACTGGATTCACCCACAGTTTTTCTAAGTTTTTTTTAGACGGTGGTCCGATATTCTGATTTGCATCGCTCTTCTTTTCATGTTTTAGGCATTGTGTGTGGGAACTTCTGTTTATACTTTTATTTATTATTAAGGTATTAAAATTAAAAAGAAAACACTTTACAAATATACAATATTTTATGTCTGCATCGTAGAAAAAAATTATTCGAAGGATAATTCTGTATTAATCATGTTTATTTATAGCGTACTCGAAAGAGGATTACAAATATCTCATTATAACCAATTACACAAGCTTGCTTAAAATTTAAAAAAAAATCCAGCACTTCAAGTTAAAATTTACTTCTGATAATTGAGGAAAGTGAATATCACAATAGCCGTTTTTCTTCCAACCGCTTCGCTTTTTTCTTTTTTTGCGTGATATTGTATGACTACAAATTGTTTTTCAATTTTGGATATCTATGACAGAGCTTAAGCTTTAGAATGTATTCAGAAACATTCTTTTAGCCATCTCCTCTTCATTTAAAATAGACATCACTCAGTTTCAGTAAAACCCGTTCTTAGTGGATCTTTATTCAATAAAAGAAACATGCTTGCACAATTTCAAGTCTGTAGGTCTAATATTTCCG
Organism: Trichonephila clavata; assembly: GCA_019973975.1. Lineage (NCBI taxonomy): Eukaryota > Metazoa > Arthropoda > Arachnida > Araneae > Nephilidae > Trichonephila > Trichonephila clavata. Next base: position 86,007 of record BMAO01002098.1, read on the forward strand.
GAGATCTTGCGATGAGTGAGTCTATTTTACCCTATGTATAGAAAATTAAAAAGGAAAAAAAAAAATATTGGAGGAGTATCAGGGTACCCGACACATCCTTCTATATAGGACTTTCTGATCCTTTTCTCTTCTTTTTTAATTCTCTACGGGTATATTAGATTATTATTTTTTTTAAAAAATAATGCTAATGACAACTTGAGAAGATTTCAACAAATTATCTAAATAATTTTTGATAGTTACAATGACACATTAAAATATTTTCATCTCTTAAAAAAAAAACCTTTCTAACATAAACTATAAGCTTTACATAAAATCTTAGTTTCCGCAGTTTTTAACTATTGTTTTTTTCCGTATATAAGCTTAGAACTCTTGGAATTTTGTTAAATTTTGCTTTACACGGATTCATTTATCTCTGAAAAGGCGCAAATTTGGAAAAACGGTTTTTTAAACATTTTCTGTTAGTCATGCTCTAGCGATTTTAAATTTTGGAGGTGTTTTGATTAAAACCTTTATTCTAAAAGAAGAAGAAAAAAAGTCACATAAATCCTTCAAAGTTTATGTCATAATCCGAATTTCCGAATAATTCGTAACATTTCCATGTACTCATTGGGATGTCTGAATGTATATGATAATCTATAATCTAGCCACATTGCCAAATGTATCTCTTGGGCATGAAACACTGAATCACGTGCGTAAATGAATTTCTCTCATACGAATGCGTCTTATACCAAATCGGCTTGCATTTGGAAATATATTTTCAGGCCTTGAAAGGAATTTGCAAAAATGAAACACCCCTAAAGGAGTTGGAGCTCCCACTGCTTTTTATCTTTGAAACTTTACATTAGACAAACATCTGTTTATATATATATAAAGCTACCCTCCTTCTAAGGTTCTCCTCCTACTACTGTTCCAGTGTATAACGCGCACTTTAAACCTTAAAAAAAAAAATAAGATCGAAATTTAAGGGTGTGCGTTATACGCTGGATATACAAATGAGAAGACACATAAAGAGAAGATAAACACACAGGAAAATTAGATTTCTACATATATCCAAATACTGTTTCTGGAAAAGAAATGGCAAACCTTATGGAACTTTCACTATTAGATAACATGAAAAGTTTGCTATAGTTGTCTTCAGTTTATCTTCAGGCATATAATCTGAGGTGGCGCGCTTATCCTGTAGGACAGAACCAGGTACCTTTGGATCCGAAGCCAAGTAACTTATCCACTACACCAAAATGATCACCGTGGTGCAGAGGTAGTTACTGGCTTATATAGATGGTACCGCTACAAATCACACAAATAATGTTTCATCTTCGCCATCACTATTACTTCTGTCCACAAGTAAATGATCATCTTCAATTCCATCCAGATTATTATATGTAAAACATTTTTAAATGACTTTTGAATTACGTCAGGTTTAATTTCAATCCATGATTTTATTATCCCCACACAACTAATTCTAGACTGGTATGATACATTTAAATTTCTTTTGTAAATGTTTTTCACTTTCTAACACCTCTTTTCTCCTAAGGTTTTATTTCTATAAGTATACCATATTGCTCGAAAGTCCTGTATAATACTTTGTATAAATGACTTCAAAAGATAAGAGCATTGCAGAAGTACATTTCAAGTTCCTTCGTAAGAAATAAAAAAAGTTTAAAAAACTAAAAAACACGCTTTTATAGTTAAACGGACTAAAAAGTAAAAAATAATTCTTAATATAAGAATAAAATGATTAACGAGAAAATTAATGCCATTGTGGTAAAAGCGTGGGGTGCTGGGTATCAATTGTTATAATTTCTTTCTAGTTCTATTCCGAAGTGCAGAGTTATTGTAAAAATGTAGTACAAAGCACCCCGCGCTTTTACCACAATGACATTCCTTTTTTTCGTTAATCCTTTTATTCTTATATTAAGAATTATTTTTTACTTTTTAGTCCGATTAACTAAAAAAGGCGTGTTTATTAGTTTTTTAAAACTATAATTTATTTTTCATTTTTAGCTCGACCTACATTAAAAACGTATTTTTTTGGTTATTTAAACTATCATTTATTCATTGATAAATTAATCTGATATGCGTCATATTTTTAGAATCTGGAATACCGATTGGCATTCTATCAATGAGTCGATACGGCCTGGTTTGCAAAATGTAGGATCAACAAACTGAAGAAAATCTGGAAGAGCTAAGTAGTTTGAAATATTTAATGCGGAAGAAGGTGTTATATATATATATATATATATATATATATAAGTCAATGATATTTTTCACTAAAAAGATCCCTATTTGTATTAACCATGAGTGTTTTCGATTTAGGGTTGTACTTAATCTCTTTGTCACCAAATCTGAAAACTGGAATCTGGAATTAGTCTCCAAATCTGGGACTGGAAAATCGCTAATCTTGATGATCCTGATCAAGACAACGGAAGAAAATCTTTAAATTTTTGTACTGTCATCGGTCCTTGACAAGTGAGCAAAATTTCGAATTAATTTGATCTTTTAAAGTGGGTAAAAATCGAGTTCAAAAATTCCGTTACAAAAACGTTAAGCTAATAAAAGTGTGTTAAAAAGGGTGCGCGTTAGAATTGTGCAGCAAATATAACTAAAAATTAAAAAATACAGTTTAAAAGTATACATGCGCATTTCACCGGTACGTGTAATACGCCAGAATATACGGCATATATATGACATCCTCCCTTTGAATATACGTTGGTTAACAATGCAAAAACCGTATTTTTAAAACTTCTTACCCATACACTTCGCTGGATATTCCTAGCATTAAACTTTAGATTCTATTTTAAACATTCTTATAGCCCTCGTTTCTTGATATAAAAAGGACAGGACTTGAATTTCTAAAACGGGAATTTTTATCTAGAACACTTTCTTACGACTTCGGTTTCCACAAAACCCGTTTAAGTCATTAAAGAAGAAGAATATTCTTAAAATAATTTTATGTGTATATTCTAATTCAACTGACACTAATGTAAAAAATTATTCATTTATTCCCTTTTTCAAAATCCCGATTCCGAGCGTAGTCAGTCACCATAAGATTATTTGCTACTTTTTAAGTCCCAAAATACAGGGTCATCCATAAAGAAGTATACACTTTCCAGATGCTGTAAAACAGTAACAGTTATAGACAGGCACCATCTCAGCGAACTGTAAGGTAGACAGGGACGTCTTAAGGCAAGGGACAACTGGGCCCGGGCTCAGGGCCTCGCTCTTGGTGGGGGTCTCGTATCGCGTTCTCAACTATGTCTTAATAAGATCATGATCCGGATAATTTTTATGGTCAAACATTATTCCCGTCCTTCTCCTCCGAAAAACAGGGAACTTCAAGACAAAAGAGAGCAAAAGAGAACAGACTGTATTATCATGTGATGACCGTTATCCCTGTCCAGGCCTAGGCCTAATACCTTAAAAATCATTCAACTAATTCCTTTAGACGAAATGCGGCCATCGGTCGAGCTGGTTTGTGCCTAAGTTTCAGAGATTATGAGCCATGCACATTTATTTGTTTTAATTGATAATGCAATCAGGGGAGTAACTACCGCCATATCAATGATACAAGGCCCCCACGCTTCAGGGGCAATAAGGTTTTTCCATCCTCTTCAATAAACACACATTAGTTATGTTGTCAAATTGATCTTTAATTTAACAATTATTTAAACATATACACCCGACATCACAAAACGGAGAACGACACTTAACCAAACTAACAGAGTTCTGATCTTCTGCGCAACTCGTTTGCGCAGCTCACAAATTCCTTCTTCAAATTCCCCAAGGGATTATTTAACGGCCAATCTGGAATGATGATTTAAGGGATTCTTACTGGGGCCTCAAAATGCAATAGCAGAAAATCGTAAAATGTTAAGGGGCCCTAGAAAAGGGCTCCAACGAATTTTGATACAGGCTACGCCACTGAATGCAATCTATATACTGTCTATTTTGTAAGATCTCAGGTAGGGCCTTCTTTTGCATAGGGTGCCAGGGCCTCAAAAAATCTTCTCTGGGCCCAGGGCCTCAAAGTATCTTAAGACGTCTCTGAAGGTAGATATACTCTTAAAGTTTGTGTCTGGATCCTGATGGAAGTGACGTAAAAAATAGTGGGTGGGCCATGTGGCAAATCAGTCGAAATGGCAGTGTCTGTTGTGGAGAAGGCTTTTTGTGTTAGTGAATGTTGCAAAGTGGATTTCAACGGCATTTTCAACTAAGAAAATCTGTCTCACAATGGTGTGAAAATTTGAAACTACGGGCTATTTGTGCAAAAGTAAACACGTCCTAGATGAAGCTGAAACAGCGTATCACAGCTACTATCTTGACTTGCGACTTGATATCTTAACACGCGTTCGGGTGAAAATGGAGTAGCGGCTCGATGTGTGTCGTTTGACTATGGGCTTGCACATAGAACATCTGTGACTGTCTCTAACAAAACTTAAAACAGTCCCATACAATTCTGTTACAGGTGACTCATAATATCTTACATTTGTGATAAACGTGCTGTCACGTTTATCGGTGTTTGGGGGTTAGAATAAAGATCAGCCCTAATCAGAACAATTCTATTTTATTATTCTTTCACTTAATTTTTAACAACCCAGGGGAGGAAATGCAACCTTCTATTAAGTATAGCAGCAAAAGCACAGTGGAACGGATACTTAATATTTAATTATAATTCAATTAACTTATACCCTTTTAGAACGCTTTGGTAATCTAATCTAAATTACTGTAATTCCTTTCTCAGCTATTCGACCTCTAGTCGTTATTAATCTAATCCAACTTATTCACTAAATCATCAATTAACAAACTTTGATTATTCAACAATTAACCGTCGAGACACTCTCGACTACTTTCCGCTAATCACTACTACTAACTCCTAACTACTAACTTCGCGTACCTAAAAATTAATGCTTAAATATTATCCTTCATTTACATAAACCGTGCCTTCTTCGGGAAAAAATTTTCAATATAACAATACTTAAAAGAAATAGCTTTCTCCAAGATAATTAGTAAGAGGATCATGGATAGATCTGTTACACATTGTTCTAGATTTATAGCGCATTGAAACTGTATACTTTTTTTTTTTATCACTCACCCTGTGCATTATTCGGCCTATTCATTAAGAATAGGTATCACATTTGATTTTCAAAAGTTCTACATTTAAACTATTTGTTTTTTAGTTTTTTTTTTCATAAAAAATTCAATTATAGTTATATTTGACTAAATAATAGATTGCTGTTGATTGTTCTCGTATTTTCTTCCATAGTTTAGTTCATAAAGATGACAGCTCTCTCATCAAGCTTCCTAGTCGATAGTATTTTCTTTAACTTACCATATGGACTAAATTCATGTGACGTCACGATCACGTGAAAACTATGTCACGTGACCACGTGCTGTTTGTTTACTACAGTAGCTACGATTATTTCGTTCTTTTAGTTTTACATTATAATTTTTAAAATGTCTTATTTTGCTCAAATGGTTGATCGATCATTTAAAGAAACGGTTATTGTAGGAGATAAAATCATTTTTTAAAATCTGACAAAAAATCTGAGTGTTTTGAACTCGTACTTGTTATTTGTCTTATCTCGTACATAATTAGCTATGTGTTTATTGTAACTGAAGTTGTTTATTTGGATTTAATAGTTTAAATTTTCATTGCTAAAATTATTTCTGCTTCGTTATGTATCCTGTTCTTATAGTTACATAATTAAAATTGATTTCAAGGCCAATTTTTGTTTTAAAAAATAGTTTATGTAACTTAGAAGCTTTTTCATTAATTTTTTCTGTTCAAGATAGTGTTGAAAGTTTTTGTAGATACTCTCAAATGTATGTTTTATAAAATTAGTATGGATTCTGGTTTGAGATTTCTGGTTATATTTTTAAAAAATCTTGTGTTTTTTCCAAGTTTAGCGAGAAAAATAATTATTACAAATCAACAAGGAAACAGATTTTCAAATCCATACTAACCTTTTTCGCAGTAACCTATGAAACATAAATCACTTAAAATGACTAAAAAATTTTAAAAATTGGGCATCTTATGAGTTTGAAAAGATTTAAATTCTTAATTTTTTTTTAAACAGTGAAATAATAGCTGGTCAAACTGACTTTTTGCTTTCAGAATCAACATAATATAATTTGAAATTTTTTTTTTTATTTTTGCTGTTATTGTCTCCAAAAAACATTTTTAAAAAAGGGTACTTTTTAGCTTTAAAACAAAGTGACTTAAGCCAATTTAAAAAAACACACACACCTCAATTACTGGAAATTATTTGTTATGTCTGGTTGTACATTTTTTCTTGTTTGAAAAATTCTTGTTTTTGAATACTATGGCCAAAATATATTCAATTAATTTTATGACCTGAAAAGTTTATGGAATGTCCAACACAAATAATCTTGTGATTCGCTCTGTTTATATTATATATTATTATATATATATATATATAAATGTTATTCATCATTGAAATTGTACAGAAATATTTGTTTGGTTTGATAAATTTTGAATTTAATTGTGAATGGAAATTTTATGCGACTATTCATTTATATATATATTGTATTGTATTTTTTCCATCTAATTTGCAATTAATTGTGCTGTAAAAATGAAATTCATTTTCACCAATGGATAATATTATTAATCAAAAACTTTCATATTAACTCACTTTAATATGAGATGAACAATGGCTTAAAGTAAACTTTTTTACAAGTTTAAATTGTATTTTGGAACCATCTATTGTTTATACATAAATCATTATTTTCTATTATTTTTATAATTATATGTAATTCAATAAGAAAAATATATTTAAATTAAGGATAATTAAATTGAATTTCTGAAATTATTTCACTTTTTCTGATGGTACATTCTTTTAATATTGTACAATATAAAAGAAGTAGATCAACATGTTATAGGCACTTCATATAAAAAAAGTATTTATTAAAAAATTTAATGTAAATTTTTTAATATGGTACATATTTGCATTAATAATAACTTGTGATCCAAGTGTCGCATACCCATGCACATGTTTTTTATTGCGTGATGTTATTTTTAAAAAAGTTTTAATTTTTTTGTTTTATGCTTAATATAGCAACTGCTGAAGGTAACTTTTTAATATGCTGAAGAGCTCTCAACACTTGCTACAGTATTGCACTTAAGAAAAAGTATTAAAACAATTATACATGTAGAATAACTCATTATATTTATTTTGCATGTATTGCAATATATCTTGTGTGTTATTTAAATCTCCTACATTCAAATCATATTCTGTTGCTAACTGATTTCATCTACATTTTTGTTGTAAACTTAACAAAAGTCTTGTAACTTTTTTCTAATTCATGTTTTTCGCAGGTTTTTAAATCAGAATTAATATTTGGTATATTTATATAAATCTATTCACGTAAAACTGTATCAATATTGCAGTGTTATGAAGTAACATGTAAATTTCTCTACTGTTTTTTTTTTTATAATTTGCTAGTGATGCACATTCTATTTTTAGAGGTTTTTTAAATTTTGTTTACAATGATACATTAACACAGGGTCATATTTATTTATTCTATTGAACTAAAAAAATTCCATTTATAGCTGTTCATATTATTTCATGGTTTCCACAAAGTGGGAGATTATTAAATGCTAAGAATTGAATGACAAGTCTTTGAAATATCAATTTGAGTCGTTACATTTACTTATTTTATAAAAACTTTGCCATGTTCAATTTTTATTATTTTTAGAATCATTTTAGATATCTTATATGTATAAAGTATTTACATGTATACATTGTAAAAATAAAATTCATTTTCATCAAAGAACTGATCACCAATGAAATAAATATTAATTTGAATTTTAAGTGAGGTAGGCAAACTTGACGTAATGTAATATATTTTATAGAGAATTGTTACTTTTCATCTCTAAATGCTGAAAAAAAATGAGAAAATTCATGCATAACATTTTTGATATATATAAATTCCCACCCGTGTGAAGAACGAGTATACGAGCTAATAGCATAGTAGTACAAAGGGGGAAAAAATTAAGAAATTTCTATAGTATTGATAAAGCAACCACAAAATTACAGGATCATTTCAAATATCTTATACTGGTAAGCCACACTATTATAAAATATGCAATTCATGAGTTGTAAAAAAAAATTTCATCAGAGGATTAAATATATATGAAATACTTCCCTATCAACTCTTAATATTTTATGTACAAAATTATTTTAAAAAGCTTAACATTGTAAACAGATACATCTATAAATCCACAATCATTAAGAAATATCCATAATTACGAGGGTGAGCAGAAAAAAAGGTTATAAGTCGAATAAAAATATTTATTTACAATAGACAGAAAATACCAAAGGGAATTAAGAGGCATATTCACCTATCACATTTCGTCATAATCACCAAGTCTATTTAGGCATTTATCATAGAGAATGCAGAACCTACTTGTTTATCCGTTTAGGTAGAAATCAGGTCCTTGTCCATTGAGCCAGTCTCAGTACAATATCGCAGCACTCAGAAAATGATATACTGCGTGCTACCCATAGCTCAATCCCAGCTCTGACGAGATTTCAAGCAGAGTTACCCGTTGATCAATCTAAGTAGTTTCTTCAATTCGTGCTGTGGTGATTTCTGTCCTTGCAACATGTTGTCTGCTCGTTGCAGATGCGGGCACTTTACTTCATAATCATATCACGCCTTGCACTTCCAAACGATAACAATTTCCAAAGAGTCTTGCCATTTCAATCTGCATCATCCTGAACCATCTGGGCACTTTCACTATCTACCCACAAACCAACTGTATTACCAAGTAGCCGATCTGTCTCCACTTTTGCAGAAACCATCTTTGATTTCCGTTGGAACATAAGCCGTTGCAACACCTGCTTACAAAATGTTGAAGTGCCTCCAGCAAGACAAGTGCATGTTGCACTTATAACCTTAAGTTTAAAAATAGTATTAAATATTAAAAAGAATAAATTCTAAAATTAGATTGTAAATTTATGGTTTTCGGTATTTACATATTAGTCTACTGTTAATAAATGTTGAAGATTTGTACCAAGTTAATTTTCAGCTTAATTTTATTCATATTTTATCTAAAGACCATATTTAAATAAATATATATGAATAAAATTTTAATAAGTGAAAATTAACAGTTTTTTTTATTTAAAAAACACATCATAAAGTGCTTGATTTAAAAATACTATGCCTTATAAGAAAAATTAGTAACAATTTGGGAGAATCTTAAATGTAAACACAACATTTCTCCATATTGAATTTAAGTTTTAAATGAAAAAATTTACATTTCTTTATCAAAATGGTTTGGCATTTCTTGTCTTTACTTTAATGTGTTGGAATCAAATTAGGATTTACTCATAAATAGCAATAACTATGTAATGACTAAAGCATAATAATGAATATTCATTAAAATAGAAAACAATGCAATTGATATTCAATGCTACTCTAAAATATAAGAATCAAATTATAAACTTATCATTGATAATATAGCTATTCAAAAAATTTAAATTTGTCCATTCACATTTCTTTTACAGATGTTTAAAAAGCTGCTAAATTTGAATAGTTGCCATTACTTTTAATCTTTTAGAATCAACTTATAATTCAATGATAAATAACAATATTAATGTTATTAAAACCTATTTTGTTTTTTATAACAATGAGTTAAACTAAAGCATAAATGAGTAAATAGCAATGCATTCATAATAGTTTCAGAAAGTATCTAAATTAGAACACAAAATAATTTATAACTTACCTCAGAAGTTGTTCTGATCTGAACAAATGACTTGTACTTTACTCTCTTCATTTATGCTTTTACAACGCTTTTGATAAAAAAATTAATACTTAACTGAGCAATCAGGCTCGGTAAGCGACATGTTACTCACAAATTTGTCATCGAATATAAAAAAAAGAACTACAAAATTAATTGAGAACTAAAATAACTGAGAGCTATATCTAAGTGAATCAAGAACTATAAACAATACACCAGCTAACACTAGTCGAAGCAGACGAATACCTAATTAGATAAATAAATTACAAAAAAACAAAAATTATGTAAAAATTGTTAAGATTATTTCCTAACAAATATATACACTAGAATAATGCAAGAAATACAATGATATCACATATTTTAATTAGATAAAATTAAAGCTAAAGATGTCAACAATTTGCTTATACGGTTCTACCACGGTAATGCAAAACACGTGCAATTGTGCCCAATTTGTCACGTGATTCCCCGC
>BMAO01002099.1:0-22513 GCA_019973975.1 Trichonephila clavata
CATTTTTAGATTAAAACACAGAAAATAAATAAAAACCGTTGAATGCCCTTTTTTTTAAAGTTAAAGAATAGGTTTATAAAACTCGTCCCATTTTTTATTGAGCAATCATGCTCCAGTATTTTAATAATATATTTTAATTTAAGGCATCCGAATACTTGCGATGACATTTTTAAAAAAAATGGAGTTATAGGAATTTTAGTGTGGTTTTCAGATTTATTTGGTATATTTTAAGAAAAATATGCTATATTAAAAAGTGAATAAGAAATTATTATTACTAAATGGGTAAAAATTAATAAAAAACTACACAAACGGAGCTCGTTCTGTACAAAAAGTTTATGAGCAAATTTTCAATTTTTGAGTTTTGATATATTGCTTTGCTATTCATGTTTGAAATGATTTTCAGGATAAGAAATATTTTAATTTTTACAAAAACTACAGCACCTTATCTTAATCATTATATGAAATTGCTTAAGAAACAGTGATTATATTCACATAAGAGACTGTAAATTTTGTTATAAACCGTGATTGAAAAATCTGAAGGTTAAAACACTTCTACTATTATACAGAACATACACAAAAAAATTTCAGTTAATTATTTTCAAAACTTTTTGAGCAATCGCTGGCCCCATTTGAGCATTTTTTTTTTAAAATTTCAATTAAAACGCGTTTTAAAGTAGGACATCTTGCTTAAAGTAGTGGCATCTGCTTTTACTAAAACACTTGTAGTTTTTGTTCTAATAAACGGAAAATAATAAACTTGGTATTTTTATAAAGCTAATAAGATGGCCTATAAAATAAAATCATAAAAAAAGTTGGCAAAATTCACAATTATAGGGTTGTCGAATACCTTAAATCACAGAAAATAAGCAAAAACCGTCGAATTCTTTTTTTTTTTTAAAGTTAGAGGATACGTTTATAAAATTCGTCACATCGCAATCATGCTTCAGTATTTTAATAGTATATTTTTATTTAACTAGATTATTTGCATTTGTAGATCCTTTTCCTCATGTTACCCATCTCTGTACGAATCGGTCTATATTTTTTTTCATGATAGATTTTTCTATGCCTTAGTTCCTATAAATTAATGGCAAATGTATTTTACTACGGGGTCGTGGCAGCCTAGTGGTTATGATGACGATTTCGTGGCCGGCGCGTAGTAAGACTCGTCTTGGTGTAGAGAGGTCGATGTACGTTTAATCTCTTGTGTGTTCAAAGTCCTCACATTGGTGTGATGTGAAAGTTAGGGGGGTGGGATACGAAAGCTCACATGTTGTCCTTGTCACTTGATCGCAGTTCAGAATTACGAGTCCATTGCCTAGAGCATTCGTATTGCTTTAAAGCAGGGGCGGGTCTCATATAAAAATGTATATCTTTCAGTGGTGCACACAAGGGGGGTGACTTAGGGGTCCGGACACCCCCAAACCCTTGAGTTTTTTTATTGAAGATAATCCTGTACACACACACACACACACACACACACATATATATATAAAACGTAAAATTGTATTAAGTACTTGTAATTAACAATTTATTTTATTAATTAATGTTAATTATTCATTCAATAATTTATTTTTTACTGTTTTTTTGTTAACAAAATCGATAAAATCAGAAGAATCAGTTGGTGTTGTATTGAGGTATGATACGAGTTGAGGGATTTTCGATCAGAGACCCTTCCTCCCCCCATGAAATTTTTTTGTGTGTGCTACTGATATATTTCTATTAGATTTGGACTCATTGCAAACATTTATTGGAGTGAAAATTTAAAACAGAATGAATTGTTATTATTGTTTTCATTATTTTGCATGTATACAAACATGGATAATATAATAATTATAATGCAATGATCAAATAATGTTTAATTGGTTTAAATAATGCGATATTTGTTTCTCAATTCTTTCACTTAGTTTTTGCAAGTCGATCTCAATGTACGTGTTTGCACGTCGTAACTGATGCTGTAGGTTTTCGTCTGATAAGTTTGAGCTTAATTTAAGTTTGATAAATTTCGTTTTCGAAAAGAATGACTCGCAGTTGCAGTTTGAAAACAGATTACAGGAACCAAGCGTCGCTGCAAACCAATACTACTAAATATCTTTAAAAACAGAAGCAAAGTAATAAAATAGAAACAATTATGAGATTTGTTACAATCATTACACTTAATTTAGCGTTTCTCAAAATGTGGGATGTGCCCCCTTGGGGGAGGGGGCGTGATAACTCTAAGAGGGGGTGCGAGCATATTGAAAAGTCGAAAGAAAAAGATTATTTTAAAAAATTATTAATTTGCTGAAAGTAAACAAACAAAATACAGTCTAACATAATAAAAAATATAATACACATTTTTGCACCGATATTATATACGTATAAATGTATTAGTACTGCACAATATATTCTATAATAAATTTAACAATATAAAGTTAAGACCAAGTTTAATAATTACCAATGACTCCTTGGGCTTGACATATATAAAATTATATTAAAAAAAACACTTATTTTGATAATTTGTACCGTTTTTTTTAATTAATCCTTAAACTGCAGATTAAAAATTACACGATTCGCTCCCCGTTTTCCACTTAGGTGCGTATATATGACGTATTCTGGGGGGGGGGGAGAGAAAAGGAATAAATATGTAAGCACATTTGAATAATCCTTAGAAATAAATAAATTCTTCGCAAACACTGTCAATGCCCTTTTGTTGAATTCCAAAGCCATCTACAATTCTATGGAATTCTTCTAAACAATTCTATGGATAGCAGTGCACAGAAAAGATTCTACTTCGGAAAGCCGTATATATACGTTCAAGGCAATTAACACTTTGACTGAGCGAGACGTTTATATACGCTTGTGCAAAGGTTAAAGTCATATTGTAGCGTCAAGGTACAGTTTTTTTTAATTAAATACATTGTTATTATTGCATGAAGGGGGCACAATGAAAGTTATGATTGAATACTGGGTCGCAAATATATTGAAACTTTGAGAAGCACTGACTTAATACAAAAAATATTCGTAATACACAAAATAATCGTATTTTGTAAAGAATCTAGCTGACCGCAAAGTTATTTTTTAAGGTGGGCCGAATGCGGTTCACGGACCCGCGGATTGGCCACACCTTCTTTAGAGAGTGATGTTAACATAAACACTCACTCAATTTACATTTGCAGCATTTCATCCTTCGAAGAACCGTCGAATATCAGATCGATACTAGCTTTTCTTCCGTTTCAACTTTATCGAACACTGTAATGTCTATCGAGAGTTTTCTCAAAAAATTCAAACTAAAAAGAAATTATTAAATGTACCTGATGTATTTTTGTTTAACTGTTTATTAGGTATCCTCTCGTAGCAATAAATGTTAAAAAGTACTAAAATGCCTGCTTCACTTTGATTAAGGTATGTGACCACCCAAAATTCACCGTTTTGGTGAAAATTTTCGAAATTTCTTTTATGCATTTATTTTATAGCCCATACATTTAAGATTCCAAAAACACTCCACAGTAGAACGCCGTTTATCCGAAAGTTCACTATCCGGAGCGTCAAATATTCGAACCAAAGTCCGGATACGTTTTCGAACAATGTAATGCTCAACAAATGTTTCGCTTGAGGCCAAAAGTTACGGGAATACTTAAGGTGAGGATATTTAGGGAATTTCAGTTGTGTGATTTGGTAAACATCTGCGAGGAATATCAGGTCAGTTTGTTTCCAAGTGAGGGGTGTATAAGTGCTCTTTTGTTGAGTTGTGAACAGCTATGGCTTCGAATTCTTCATGCGATGCAGAAGACTGTGGATTGCAAATGCTAAATAAGGACGATTTTCCCCCCTTCGATCCACCCTAATATGCAGAATGCTATTTATTTGGTGGGCAATAACATCAAGAAAAATTCTCTTCTGAACGCACACATTCTTTTGAAATACGATTCTTGAAGCAAACAAAAATAAACAAGTATATAAAAAAATTTTAAAGTCAATTCCTACTTTGAATGGTTGAATAGAAAGTATTTTATCAACGATTGAAAATTTAAACAAGATAAATTTATATATAAACATAGAGAGAGAGAGTGAGTAATATAGGAATTGAATAAGAATCTAAAATTATCTTCTCTCATAACTCTTGTTTAAAAACATAATTTTTTTTTCAATACTAAAAAAAAAATTCCCATGATAATAGCGTATTATTAAGAACGTGCCATATTTTTGATTGAACAATAAATTTCCTTTATTCCCTTTATTTTGATTTTATTTAATTTACTTATTTACAACAATAAATTAATACGGTAAATAAATTAGTTACGAATAATTTAAAAAAAATTCTAGTAAAATACTTAAACATACAAAGCTGCGAATGAATAAATCATGACATCAAAGGTAAAAAAAAACTTACGAATTTAAGTTTTGAATTTTAATGACACCTTAAATTACATATTCTATTTACATTTAATAATTCTTTTTACTGTAAATCATGAAAAAATTAGTTTTATATTTTTTATTTTGTAATTAAACCTGAGCATGAAGCTATTTACACATACATCCTCATAATAATATCTGAAACCAAAAAAAGAAAAAGAATGTTTTTTTTTAGATAATCTTGAGTAAACCTCACAGATAAACATACAACTAAAACAACTATTTCTTTTTTAAAAATCTATTTTATAACACAAACTATCATCACATTTTCTTACCAATCAGCAAAAATAAAAATGTAACTTTAAAATATCCTACCTTACTTCAAAAATGTAATGGGGACCTCTCGTAAAACGATTCTTCAATCACTGCATACAAACCACCAAAAGATAACTGCAAATGATTCAGGGATGTGAAAAGATTGCTGAGTATTACCTCAAAGAAGGAAAGGACACTCTTCCACCTCCGTCCACTCACAAAAAGCGTAAACTGATCCGAAATCCTATTGGCTGAGAAACGGATATTTCGAATTAAGCCTTTTATTTCTTCGACCCTACCGTTTCCTTCCCTCTCTCATCTTTCTTGTTCCTTAATTCTTCACAATGTGTAGCTTATAAATCCTTTCGAGGAATGTTCCTGTCTGGAGAGCTTAACAAAGCTGAACACAATTGTCTTTTTAACAGCCTGCAAGATGGACGACCAGGTAAGCCGCACATAAATTCCGACCACTTTGACCAAAAGAGTTGGGGTGGTCCTAATGGGCTTGGCACCCCAGTAGGGCTCTATGTCATGACCTGACACCCAAGAAAAATTCTTTGTGTCCGTTAGTGGAACCCTCCCCCCTTGAATGTATTTTTGGCGCTGGACAGATATTTTAAAGCTATAAAACGATAATTAACCTAGAAAAGAATGGTTTCTCTCCAGGAATCCTGTCGAAACCTCACGAAGAATTGGAGCTCAGGTTCCAGGAAGACGCTGATGGATATTTCTGTGTTAGACATAATTGAAGTATAGGTAACATTTTCTCACAGAGAGATAGTCTTGAAAGAAAAGAAAATAAGCCATATATTCGGAAACAACTGCTTTTTTTAATGTTTTCTACTTATTTTGAATATCGAACATTTCCTGTGGTAAATGTAATATAGATGTTAACATACATTTCTTATGTAATATTTATTTTATGCTACAGTGAATTTAATCTAATGGTTTATTTCAACGTAGGCCTATTTTATCTGTTTTCGATACTTTTTTTTCTTATTTTAGTTTGTACTAACTTAATTTTTTTCCAGTTGAAGATTTCCTAATATATTTTATTTATGATTGTATTTTAGTGAAACAGTTTATCTCATAATTAATTTTTTATTTCGGTTTGTCCATTTCAGGTTATTTCACTCATAATTCCTATAACAGAAACATACTACTGTTATTACTTTTCTGTTGTAATTTTTATTTATATTTTTATTGTTTTATTTCTATTTACCTTTTCAGCATGTTAATTTTCTATCTTACATTCAAATATATGTTGTTATGAAATCATTCCTTACTGTGAGGCCAAATTGCAAAGTGAACTCTCGTTAAAACAATTATTTTTAATTTTGGGATACACTTACTAGCAATGTCTTTAAGAAATATCATGTTTGCTATAAAAAACTGAATTTTATTTATTTTAAAATTTAATCCGTGCGAAGAACGGGATAACTTAGATAACAATGAAACTTAGATAACTTAGAAAAGATAACTTAGAAATCATCTAGATAACTTAGAAAACAATGGTTTTTCCCTCGGAATCCTGTCGAAACCTCATGAAGAATTGGAGTTCAGATTCCAGAAAGGTGCTGATGGATATTTCTGTGTTAAGGCATACAGTAAAATCCGGCGTATAAAGCGCCCCTTTAACATAAAAATTAATATAGATACGCTGGGTATAAAAATGATACCTTTAAAAATAAAAAAAACATATATAAGCATAGAAAAAAAATTTAGACTTCTACATATATCAAATTTTGTTTCTTTAAAAGAAATGACATTCTTTACGAACTTAAAGAGTCGTATTCTAGAAATATACTATTTTTTTCTAAAGCTTGGAATAATACATCGAATAAATGACTTTAAACATAAGAACTTTGCACAATTTAATTTAAGATTTCTTCGTAAAAATGAGGGTGCGCGTTATACGGTGAATATACTTAAAAACTAAAAATTGTCTCTCGAAAGTAAAGCGCGTTATACGGCGAATATACTTAAGAACTAAAAATTGTCTCTCGAAAGTAAAGCGCGTTATGCGGCGAATGTACTTAAGAACTAAAAATTGTCTCTCGAAAGTAAAGCGCGTTATACGGCGAATATACTTAAAAACTAAAAATTGTCTCTCGAAAGTAAAGCACGTCATGCGGCGAATATACTTAAAAACTAAAAATTGTCTCTCGAAAGTAAAGCGCGTTATACGGCGAATATACTTAAAAACTAAAAATTGTCTCTCGAAAGTAAAGCGCGTTATACGGCGAATATACTTAAAAACTAAAAATTGTATCTCGAAAGTAAGCGCGTTATACGGCGAATATACTTAAAAACTAAAAATTGTACTCGAAAGTAAAGCGCGTTATACGGCGAATATACTTAAAAACTAAAAATTGTAGCTCGAAAGTAAAGCGCGTTATACGGCGAATATACTTAAAAACTAAAAATTGTAGCTCGAAAGTAAAGCGCGTTATACGGCGAATATACTTAAAAACTAAAAATTGTAGCTCGAAAGTAAAGCGCATTATACGCCGGATTTTACGGTAATTGAAGTATAGGTAACATTTTCTCACACAAGAATAGTCTCGAGAGAAAAGAAAATAAACCACTAAAAAACAACTGCTTTTTTTATTTCTACTTATTTTGAGTATCGAACATTTCCTGTAGAACATTATAGATTCAAGTACACAATTTAAATACTAAACTTATAATAGTATATATAAACTTTTTTATATATAAACTTATCTCAGTTTTCTATGTCTTAGAAAAAGGAAGATAAAATCAATTTAAAATAAAACGTATGGCTTTGTGATAAACATAATTAAACCTTTTTAATCAATGTCATAAAGAGAATATTTCAACAGGATTTGTAAAAAGACTAGAAAGAACAATCTTTAATCTTTTTAAGTTAAAAAGCACGCCAAGCAAAAATTGCATAATTGAAAAATGCTTCCTATGTTTGAATAATTATAATGAGATTGAACCAATAGTCGTTTGTAAAACAGCATAGAAAACTAAACTAATTTCATGAAATTAGAAGCCCAAAATGCATTCGGAAAAGGAGGAACGGAATGGATTTGAGAGAAATAAATTTATTTTATTCTTGAAATATAATTACAATTATATTAACTGGCAAAAAAGGGTAACTTTTTTGAAACATGAATAATTATTTCCAAAATTTTAGAATTCACATCTTAAAACTATAACAAAGTGAAAAGGGGAAAAATTAATAATGGTTATTACGAAATCGAAAACAGGAACTGAATTGCATTCACGTGTGTTTTTTTAAGTCCAATTGAATATCATATGAAATGGTTCTGGAATGAATTATGAAAGGTTCTAGTACCGATATTTTTTTTATAACATATTCCAGAATTCATTTCAACAATTCGATATCTTGTTCCATTCAAAATAAATAATGATTCGATTTTGTAATATTAAATACCTTCACTTATTATCTCACTTGAATTCAACGTTATTACTCAATTATTTAATTAAGGTATCCGACTATTTGCGACAACTTTTATTAAAAAATGAAGATATGAGGATTTTTTTGTGGTTTTTAGATTTATTTAGTACATTTTTTAAAAAAATATGCTAGAATTAAGAAAATAAGAAGAAATTATTATTATTAAAATAGGAAAAATGGGTAAAAATTCTCAAAAAATAACATAAACGGGTCATTTCAGAACCAAAATATGAACGAAATTTCAGTTTTTCAATTCTGATATATTACTTGGTTATTCATTTTTGAAATGATCTTCAGTAAGAGATATATATTTCAATTTTTTCAAAAACTAGAGTATTTTATCTTAGTTATTATATGAAATTGTTTAAAATAACACTGATTATATTAACATAAAGGACTGTAAATTTTGTAATAAAACAGTGATTGATAAATCTGAAGGTTAAAACACTTCTACTACTATACAGAACATACACAAAAAAATTCAGTTAATTATTTTCAAAACTTTTTGACCAATCGCTGTCCCCGTTTGAGCATTTTAAAAAAAAAAAAACGCATTTTGAGTTGTGTACTCTCCGAAAGGAAGGAATTTGCCAGAGCTTGTGATACACAGGTTGGACTTCTTAACGATAGATGGCGACACCACCTATCTCCACCTCCACAATTTAGGCATGAAACTGGAGGGGAAGGAAATATTCTCCAGCCCCCTGTACTAGTAGTTTCTGCTGCGACCGCCCACAAGGCTTTCGGACCCACAGTTTTAACGAGCAAGTATTCCGTGTGTACTCGGAGGATATATGGTGGCATAGGGCATCAAAACCAGGCCCGCCGGTCTGGAGTCCGAGTCTCTAACCACTAGGCTACCCACGGCCACGCATTTCGAGTAAAACGCGTTTTAAAGTATGACATCTTGCTTGAAGTAAGGGCATTTGCTTTTACTAAAACATTTGTAGTTTTTGTTCTAGGGAACGGAAAATAATAAACTTGTTATTTTTATAAAGCTGATAAGATGGTCTTTAATTTAAACTAGTATAAAAATTATCAATTTTTGGAAAAATTCACAATTTTAGGGTAGTCGAACACCTTAAAGACAGTTGAAAAAAATTGCAACTTTTTAAAAATAAAATTGAATCTCAAACAAAGAATAATAACTTGTAGAATACCAAAATATATATATTTCCGAATATAAGCTGTGATCCATGTGTAAGTCGAGAGGGAATATTTTCTCCCCCACTACTACAAATTTACCCCCAAATCAAAACCCTAATAAAGGTCAATTTAAAAAAAAATCGCACATATGAGCGGGAAGAGAAATTAGAATATGACATATGATCGTAAGTTTGTTTCAAATCATGAAAGAAAAACTCACTGCATTATCCTCTTATTCAATAAGACACCCCAACGAGTGAGTGTAAATTTTACGAGCTATTCGGATACCGGATTGGGACACTTACTTTGAAGGATTTATGTGTTTTTTTCCCCTTCCAGATTAAAAATTATATTCAAAACACCTAAAAATACAAAATTAAATTAGCTTGAGCATAGATAACCGAAATATATATGTATTTTTAAAAAAAACTGTTTTCCTCTAAACCATGTTTTTTCGAGATTAGCGAATCCGCAACTAAAACTCTTACGTTAAAAAAGTTCCAAAAGTGTATGTTTTCAGCTTATATACGGAAATATACGGTATATATATATACAGCAAAACTGGTTTTTTCTCTTTTTTTTAATGTTTAACATTAAACCAACATTTTACTGTCACAGGAAAAGAAGGATTTCGCGAACTCAATGACCCTTCGTACGTGAATAATAAAAACTTACATTACTTCATTGTAAAATTTTTAATGACTCAAGTCAAAGAAGGACTTAAAAAGCAAACCTGTTCCTGTGTCTCGAGTTCGAAAGGCAGCTGATTTTAGAACAAGTAATATATATAAAAAAAAAAAATAAGCCAATTCCTACTTAGATCAACACAAAAAATAAATTATTTTAGTTACTTTTTAAATAGTAACATTTAATATAAATATATGTATATACATATGACAGAATCACAACATTAAGTGGCAATTAATTTTTATTAATTATTAAAGCATCGTACTGTCATCCAAAACAATCATGTATATGAAATTTCAGTTCAACTGAATGCTTTGAAACGTAAGAAGAAAAAAAAAATATTGTAAAGTTTTTGACCCAAGTCGCTAAAAATGAAGCCAACGTGGCTGTATCTGTAATTCTTTAAATAACTAATTTTAATTAATTATAATTAAATTATTGTATTGTTACCCAAAACAATACTGTATAGAAAATTTCAGCTCAAATGAACGCTTTAAAATGCGAGAAAAAAAACCTTTTCAAGTTTTGACTCAAGCCGCCAAAATTGATGCCAACGTGGTTGTATTTGTAATTCTTTGAATAATTAACTTTAATCAATTAATGTTCATTAATTATGATAAAATTACTGTATAGTCATCCAAAACAATCGTGTATATAAAATTTCAGCTCAATTGAGTGCCTTGAAATGTATTTTATTAACGATTGAAAATTTGAACAAGATAAATACTACATATATAGAGAGAGTGAACTAATACTAGGAATTGAAAAATCACCTAGTAGATCTCCTGATTTTCTCACTATGGTAAGAAAAGTTCCTAACTTGGGAGCGTTTTCTAAGTAGAAGTTATTTATTATATATATAGAGTTACTGGTACGATATTTCTACTTGTATTCGAGTGCTATTCTATAATTAGATGTATGGTTCAATCAATGGCATATTCAAGAGAGGGGAGGGGGATTCACGGATCTTCCCCCATCACCTTGGGTTTTTTAATTGATTATAATCCTATGTATATAGTAAGTAAATTTAACTATTTGTTATTAATAATTTGTTTTATTAATTGAGGCTAATCATTTATTCAATAATTTATTTGTTTATTGTTTTTTCCCTACATTAGACAAAATTAAAAGTAAATGTTTGGTGGCGTATTGCGGTATGATACGAGAACTATAGGCTTTCACCCCTGGACTTGAAATTTGGAACATAGCTCAAAAGTAGATAACATTGCATGAAAATGGTGGGAAAAGAAGTTCTAGTCTCGAACCCGGTACTCCGAAGAGGCGGTCCCCGATTTTGACAAAGGGCTCCGTAACTCTGGACTTACACGAATTTACACAACCACCTGTCGATAGCATGGGTCAAATTGCGTCTACGTGTACAATTTCGTGGCTCTGGGGTCAAAGGGGGGCCCCCAGGTAACCATGTTTTTGTATTAAATCGCTTTCTTGTATGTCTGACCGGGTGGAATTTTATAATTGATTTTAAACTAACTTGCCGATGAGCTACAGACTTAAAATTTGGACTATAGCTCAGAAGTGGATAGCAATGCATGAAAATGGTTATAAAAACATGGTACATATTTTTTTTACTAAGAAAATTATTTATGGTAAAAAAAAAAATCAAAGCAAAATTTTTGTTAAAGAAAAACAGACGTTTTAGAACTTTCTGTGATGAGAGGTCACATATAAAATAGTTACAAGGAAAAGCATCTGGTACATTTAAAAGCTTATTTAGCATAAATTTTTTTTCCAAAAACCTACTATATTGAAACTGCAGTGTACGATAAAGCGGAAGACTGGAAAGAAATCTTGGATCGGTGTAATTCGACGAGGGCGGGGTGGGGGAATATATGAAATGCTGCGATGTGCATTGTTCTACTTATTAGTTAATATTCATTTATCAATACAGATGTTCGTTCACGCTTTATGGGAAAGATTTTGATAGTTGATTTTTATCTATAAGAGCTGTACTTTTTGCGGAAATTTGCTTCTATCTAATAGTCATGATTCTTGACAATTGCTCTAGCTCAAATTTTTTATGGAGGCTAACTTTTTCTTACTACCCCGTCATGCAAATTTTTCTCCATTCTTCTTGAATCGTTTTCCTAAGCCCGTTCAGTGTTCTTGGATGCCGTTTTCCTAAGGCTCGTTTTAATAAACCAAAAGCACAAAAGTCCATTGCAGAACTATAGGGTGATTTTACACGTATGTCATCAAATGGAATGTACTTTATTCCTGTTTTTGACTCTTTCTTTGCTGGTAGACGTACGACTATAAGACTAAAGGCTTTGTGCATATGGGGCTCAACTTTATCAATGTCCTTTCCATATAAGGCTGTAATTTCTTGTTGAAAAATTGGTTCTAAAATATTCTACCTATAGTAGAGTGAATTAATTTTGGCTTTACTTGAGACTTTTTTGATTTTTAATTTGTCGTTAGAAATTCCTGCAACTATCATGAATCCCTTCGAGAACTTAACACTGACGAAGCCATTTCGTACAGTCATTACTATCAGCTGAGAGATAGAAAATTGATCTTATTTTACTACAGTCACTTAAGTATACCCATACCTCTCGAGAGTTACCACAAATTTTCATTTTTCAGCAGCTAGGGTTTTTTTTTATATAATTTTCTAAAATTTACTTTTCTTTCAGTAATATGTGTTAAAAAAGGAGACGAACTTCAGATTTAAACATCTACTTTAACTTTAAATCCTTATAAATGATTTTAATTACAGTTTCGGGAGACATTTCTAATTTCGATGCAATGAATCTTTGAGTCGACGGATTTTCGTTTAGGATCAGAGACTTCGCTTTCTTGATAGTTGCTTGCGTTTGAACAGTCTTAAGATGAAATTTCGTGGTCATATTTTCATTTTTACTTTCTGCTAGACGCTTTTTTCCCTTCAAATTTAATATATTATAAAAATCTTTGATTGAAATGCAAAAACCGAGATTCTTACGCCACATACGAATTTTCTCCTTGGAAAGCTTAACTAAGTAACTTCCGAACCATATATCACATTTTTAGGAGCCATTTTTAAAATAAATCTTCGATTTTATATTCCAATCAAAAGAAAACCTTAGCTGACGATTATTCTGAAATTTCAAAAGTTTTATCTCAAAATGTTAACGTGAAAATGAATTACAAAACCGTTTCCCTCGTTTCGAACGACCTTCTGTAGTCATCTCTACTGGTTACTTATTTTGAAGGATTTCATTTTGATTCTAAAATCATCTAATGAAAATTAAGTCTTTTCCGATTTCTTCAGAAATTCAGCTCTTTTTGACGCAATATTAAATTTTACAGTTATTTTTCTCTTAATCTCAATATTTAAGAGCCTCTTTTTTCCGCATAGATAGATTTCGATCAATAGTAATTTTTTTTCTCCATATAAATACGATCCAAGTTCTATTGTTCAAGTTGGGACCTTGTATTAAAATATATAACTTAACTTTTAATTGGTTTCATGAATGTTTGACGAAGCACTAACTATTTTTCGTTTTGAGAGATTGTTGTTATTAATCTAACTTCTAGTTCTAGGAAAATGGACAATTAGCTGCAAGCGAACACAATGTGCTACTTAATTCAAATCTTAACTTAAAGAGAAACACCACACAGATCGTAATTTTAAGGCTATAATTTATCATAGAGTTTACCATCTGTGATTGTCGCTGGCACTGATGTTAGTTTCCTGTATTGTCGTTGACTTTAATTTATTTAATTTAAAATGATTAAGACTAACTATACGGAAGAAGGAAAGAAATTTCTTAAACCTGATGGGAGATACGCGTGGCATCATCCGAACCGGGTGCAATTATTTTAAAGAGATAAAGATGGTTTTGGGTTCCAAAATAGTGTTTAAAACAAAAGATGTTGTTACATAATAAATAACTATCTGTGATTCCACAAATCACATAAACGTTTTGAGTATTCAAGTATAGAAAACGTTTTAAATGTGATTTGCATATCTCGCATTCTCTCATTTACAGATTAAAGTAGATACTATTCAATTCGAAAGTAAAATATACTATGTCCTTTTCCTTTATTTGAAATGTGATTACTTGGTATGGTAATCATTCGTAAAATTGAGAGGCGAAGAAATGTCGTCATTAATTTAAAAATGAAATTCACAGTAGGTAAGCATTTGTGATGCATATACAACAGTCGACTCTCGATAATTCGAAGTTGAAGTAACCGATGAAAAACTTCGAATTATCAAGAGGGTAGGAAAAACTCCCAAAGTGCGTGAAGAGAAATTTTTTTCTAACACATTTTTAAATTTGAAACTTTGTGATAAAACAACAATTGTACATATGTATTAAACTATTTTAAAGTATTTTTAAAAAGTACATATTACACAGTATAAATATTAAACAGAAGTTATAAGTCCTATATTAAAAGAATATATTTATTTATTAAAAGCTAGGAAAAAAATACATACTGTACAAAAAATTTTTGGTGAAAAATCTGTTATCTCCTTTTGTTTTATGGCATTCAATCTCTAACTTTGTAAATAGATTTTTCTAGACTTAATGAAGCTTGAAAAATGTCGGCATCAACATGATGTTGAAGAAAAAAGTTGCGTAGTTTGTTTAGTGACACTTTAGCTTCTGTCAGAGTTATCGGAGTCAACCCTATGGTCATCAAAAAGGCTACCTTACAGGGTAGACACGCAGAGACAATACAACACAAAACAGGTAAGCTCCAGCCTGTTTGCTACAGGATTCAGCATGACAACGAGTGTTCGAATTTTCGAGTGCTATATAAGATAACTTCGAATTATCGCGTGTTGTAGTCTGGCTAGCCGCAGATTTTACTTCGAAATATTGAGTACCAAAATTTATTGTTTAGTTCGAAATATCAAGAGTTTTTCTAGGGACTGAGCATATTCTTCGAATTAGCAAGAGGTTCGTATTATCGAAGGTTTGAATTAGCGAGAGTCGACTGTATATATAATGGTTACCTCCCCACGAATAACTATTTATGCGATTTACACACACAAACGATCAATAATCAAAAATCAAAAATAGCAAATAAAGATAATTTACATCTGGGGCTGGCAAACTTTTCCAGAGTGCAGCTATTTCTAATTTTTTCAAGGTGTTGCGGCCAACCCAGTGGCGTAGGTATGACGAGGAAAGAAAAAGGTGTACAATATTTATTATAACTTCTGACTATTATAGTATCCGACTACTTGCGACCAGTTTTTTTTTTTTTGAAAAAATGCAGTTATGGAGATTTTTTTTTTTGGTTGTTGTATTTGTTTAGTACATTTTGCTTAAATTAAGACGAGAAAAAGAAATTATTATTACTAAAATGCGGGTAAAAATTGACAAAAAAATAACATAAACGCGACCCACTCTTTTCCAAAAGTTTATGAACAAATCTTCAATTTTTCAACTCTGATGTGTTGCGCTGTTATTCATTTTTGAAATGCTCTTCAGGATAATAGATATTTCAATTTTTGCAAAAACTCGAGTATTTTATCTTAGTTGTTATATGAAACTGCTTAAAGAAACAATGATTATATTAACATAAGGGACTGTAAATTTTGTAATAAAACAGTGATTATAATAAACCTGAAGGTTAAAACACTTCTACTATGATGCAGAACAGACACAAAAAATTTTAGTTAATTATTTTCAAAACTTTTTGAGCAGTAGCTGGCCCCGTTTAAGCATTTAAAAAAACATTTCGAGTAAAACGCGTTTTAAAGTATGACATCTTGCTTAAATAATGGCATCTGCTGGCACATTTTGGCAAAATTCACAATTTTAGGGTGGTCAGATACCTTAAATAAAGTCAATTTAAAGTATACTACTTTAAATATTATTTTAAGATACAGAGAGGCTTTTTTATGGGTTTCCCAGGAAACACCTTATAGTTTTAGGGGTTCCATGAATTGACAAAATTTGAAGGTATGGTAAAAAAGAGTTTTTCATGTATGATGTGATGCTGCATTACAAACTTAACATTTAATAATATATGGATAACATTATTTTCAATATTTATTAGTGTAAAAAGTCAAAGATTCCATAAAAAAACTTTTAAGAAAATGTACTACATCGGTATTATTTCTTTTCTGTAATTCAATGAAATAATATATTTTACACTCTGTACGTTAATTCTAGGACGTGCACGTTACGTATACGTATATAATCGAAAATGCACAATGCATATATAGTACATTTAATTCTAAAATTCTGCTTATTCCTTACATTCACACTTCTTCCTATTTATTCACAATAAAAAGCAACAAATGCTTGCTTTCATCATTAGTGCAATTTTTCATCTAATATGAAGTTATCTTTATGAAAGGCTTATCATTGTTATAAACTTTTTAATTCTACGGCGAAGCGCTAAGAATTCATAATTTTGCATTGTGGAATCTTTTAAAGAATGCCTTACGTTCTTAATAATGCAATTAAGTTAGAACTTTCTCATGTTTAATTATAATAACCATTGAAGAGAAAATTGCATCTTCTTTCTTATTGATATAGAACGCATTTATTTTGCTTATCTAAAATGTCTGCTTTAAAAGAATTTTTAAAGCTATTGTTTCACTTTTACATTGGATTGAATAATTGTAATGCACATAAGCAAATTGCATATTTCAAACAACAATGAAATAAGTTCCTTATAGAAGGAAATATTTTTTTTAGATTAACCCGGAAGGAAATAACCTTAAGTAAATAAATTCTTTAGAGATTAAAAACAAAGGATAAGCATATGAGTGTTAAAAAAAACTATCTTTAGCTTAAAGAATTTCCTGATTACAGTAATGACAAATAATTTTGGTAAACGAATGAGAAAATTCTAAAGAATTTTATTTAATAGTTTTTTTAGGTAAATTTTATCGTTTTGGTATTTTTCAGAATTTTTAAAAAAATAATATGAGAATAAAAAAAAATAGTTCTCTCTCTCTCTCTCTCTATATATATATATATGTATGTATAATAAATTCTAGCATATCATTTTAAGTAAAATGTATCCATGATTGCATTTATAATCAATTATTTTTATCTTAAACATTTTAATTTTTGCACACTTATTAATGACAATTTTTATTAGTTAAATTTCTTTAAATTATAAGTTACTTGGATTTTAGTAATTATTGACAAGATACTTATACACACGACAAAATCTTATAAATACTCTCAAGCAAAAGAGAAACACAATAAATTTACTTATTGATATTAAAAAGTAAGTAATATTCACTATATATTGAATTAGTTTTTAAGTATAGTTTAGTTTGAATATGATTTGATTAAAAAAAAAATTTTGAATTTGGAAGCGAGTTCGGAACAACGTATAATTTATTTTTATTTACTATGCTAAACGTTAGCAATAATTTCTTTGTAGAATTTTTATATAAACCATTTTACTGAGAATTACAAGACTTTCTAATTCAAAGCAATGTTTCAAAGATATCGATAAGAATTATTAAAATAATCAATATTTTCTTTTGATGCCATATTGACGTATAATATTGCTTCCTTTTGTGATATTAATCTAGAAATTTAACCCATATTCTGAGATTCAATTGAGATTTGCTTAATTTTTTTTTTTTTTTTTTTTTTTTTTTGTGATCTGAGATTTGACAACTAATTTTAGTCTAAAATTAATGACACTTTAAATATACGAAGAAAATCACTCTTATTTTTTGCAATGTGATGAAACAATTCAATGAAAAGCATAAAGTTTGTTGTAGTACATACAATAAAACTTTCCTTCTAACCGTCCACTTTTTGATCCAGTTACCCTAGAAAAGTCACTCAAAAAGAAAAAGCTCTCCGTATAAAAAAATTTGAATTTATCATCTGATATAATTAATACATTTTGTTAGCTAGAATGAATAATTATGTAAAATATAGAATTATATAATATTTAAAATAAAATTTTCTGTATTTCTTTAAAATCTAAAAATGTAAAAAATATAATTAATAAAAAATTTTACTCAAAAATTTAACTACCGCGCAGCAGTTCTATTTACTTCTTAGACAATGCTACTACTAATAATACGTCAAATAACTTGACGTACCGTATAATCCGGCGTATAACGTATACCTATACCAGTGATTCCCAAAGTGGTCTATATAGACTCCTAGGTGTCTATGATGACCTTCAAGGGGTAAGCGCCGGCGAATAAATAATTTGGAGGTCCTTGGGTGTAAATGGAGGTCTATAATAATGTGACTCTCTCTCAATAAGCTAGATCATGACTTTAATCTTTTTTAAAAAAAATTCGATCTATTGGAAATCAAATTTTACCATTAACTGATTTATTTACAAAATTTAGTAAGGTTAATTTCAGTGGCGTAACGGAGAACATTTGGGACCCCCTGCAAAGTCCGGTTTTGGGCCCACAACTTGAATTTTACAAACGGTAGGCACTTGGTGGCAGTCAGGCTTTGAGCCCCCCCCCCCGCGACGCGGGGGTTGCGGCGGGGGGTATACGTTACGCCACTGGTTAATTTGGGGTTACTAGGTGACAGAATAAATTTAATTAAGACAAGGGCCATTTCAGCATAATTTTCCAGAATTAAATTAAAGAAATATAATATTGGACGTCGTGAATTTTCTCAATTTGTCACAGACAATCTGTCAGGGCATTTTAACCTACGTTCAACAGTTACTCAGATTTTGAAATTAGAATTGAGCTTGCTTTTTTTATTGTAATACCACGGTAGACAATTAATTCATACAGCCACATTGAAAAAAAATGTCATTTTACAATAAAAACTCATTAGAATAGGCCATAACGATCTTAAAATAAAGTTTAGAAACGGATATCACACAGCAGTTTTGGTTTCAAAAAGGCATACCTGTTATTTGTCGCGAATTATGGAATATAACAAGAAAATTTTTAATTGATTTTCCTAATGTGGGGGAGTTTCAGTTGGTTTACCTATCTCAGAAATAAAATAAAAAAAGGGGGGGGGGAGGACTGGACACTTACTAACAAAGGAGATTTAGGGTTAAACCTGACTAGATTGATATATTAAGTAATAAAATTTCGTTAGTGAAACATCAGATTCATCTTTCTCATTAAAAACCTTTGTTGTTCAGTTATTTTATGTAACAGTTGTTTTAAGTATTAAATTAATTTATTTTAATTCATTGACTGTGCTTCTTAAGCTTTAAACTCTATACTCTTCACTACAGTTAGAAATGTAATTCCTTTAAAGTAAATAGTAGTACCAGCTGTCAAAAAGACATTTAAGTTGATGAACTTGCAAAAATTAAATATTAGGTAAGCAGGGGCCTACCCGAAAAACATGGCAAGGGGTCTATGAGATAAAAAAAAGTTTGGGAACCTCTGACCTATACTTTCAAACTTCATTTTTTTATTTTTTGGATGTATTCGTTGTATATAACGCCCAATTTTTTTAAAAATTTTTTTACGAAGAAACCAAAAATGTATTTATGCAATGCTCTTATCTTCTAGCAAGAAAAAAAATTAAATAAATAAAAAGTTTACATAAAAACAAAGGTCACAAAATATCTCACTTCACCGTAGTGCTCTTCTGTCCAGTGGGCAGTATAATATTCAAATCCTTGACTATTTTTATAAGAAAACCGATGCCGAAATCTTATTTCCCGACAGGTGTTTTCATTCAAGAGCGCAAGAAGTACGGATGGACGAGAACGGAGTAAAAATGTGGATAAGAAAAGTTTGGCGAAAGCATCCTAGTTTTTAAAAGAGTCTAGAAATACTTTTGCATTGGCTGATGTTTAGATCCTAACTGAACTGAACGCAGTGGCGCAACAGCCCATGAGGGCCAAATCCTGCTGTGCCTATCTAAGCTTTCATGACCTTAGGTACTGGGGTGCATTTGCAGAAGTTTCGGTGAAGTGGTCAGTCTGACGCGGGATTTGAACCCCGACCTGTGATGTGGAAACGTGATACACTACTGTGACGTAGTCACAAAAGAGAAATCGCCCTTATTCATTATATGCTCCACAGCTGGGGAACACATGGCTTTGGCGGCATTGTGCTGTGACGGACAGCTGGACTGTCGGCGACGGTGTGAATGGCAAACAATATGGGCTGGGCATCACTGCATTATTTTCCATTCACAGGCAGTGATTGTCCGTCTTGAAAGGCTGGCGCCTCCGCTGAAGGCGGCGAGATGTTTCAAGTGCCAGATGTCAGCCAAGCCCTTGTCGCCGGGGACCTTTGAGAGGGACCGGAACTTTTGTTATCTCTGCACGAATGGAGAACGTGCAGGACCTAGGTGCCGGGTGCAAAACCTTGAGGCCTGCCAATGGGGTTGATGAGGGGCGTGGAGTGGACCCACCCCTACAGTTTAAAAGAGTGGACCCAAGGAAGAGAAAAAAGGCTCTGGATAGACTCCCACGATAGATTCCCGAAACAGAATCCTGCGGACGAAGAAAGAAGTGCGATGGCTCCCGATCGACTCCTACGATAGACCTCCGAGACAGAATCGACGGATCTAGGAAGAAAGCGCCAGGCGAGGGCCTCCCGATGGACTCCCGAGACAGAACCGGATGGACTAGCGTGAAGGACTCCTGAGACAGTATCCGACGGACGAACAAAGAAGACGCGAGGAGTGTACACCCATGCAGACACCAATGTTAAATAATGTTAAATAGAACTAGCGGGCTGAATAGAACGAACACCTGTAACTGATTTTTTTTTCTCTTTCCAGTGATCTTCTGAATGTTTTTCCTCAAATAAACATTTGATTCGATCACAGTAAAAAGGATATTTTTTAATAATTAGCTTGGCGTCCACCTGAAATCGAGTCCACGACGTCACACTACCGCTTATCCACTGGGCTTCGTTTAGATCAGCGATACTCAACCTGCGGCCCACCGAGCCGTATTAAGTGGCCCGGTCACGACCCTTTGCTCTGAAAAAATCTTTTATTTAAAACAATATATATTAAAAATTTGATGGGAAATTAATTCTTCGGCAAGAAATCAAATATATCAATTTCGCTTTTTTGCTGTCGATGTCGTACGGCTGTGAATTTATATTCTCTTTCTATTTGTAACGGTTACGGTTATTGATAACAGACAACAGTAGAGAAGCGACAATTTTATGAGTGGAACTAATTTCAAACGATCTTTCATACCTTGCAAGCGAAAAATATTCGAACGAATCGGTGGTTCACTGTTTTGTAATGAAAAACAAACATAGATCCGTACTTGTTTCACTTGTCAGGGGGCTGTATTTAAAAAATACCAGTTAACAGGAACAGTGGCACACACAAGGGGGTATCCTGGGGGTCAGGACACCTTCTAAAGCCCTTGAGTTTTTTTCTATTGATGATAATCATATATATTTATATATAACGTAAAATTTTATTTTGTACTTGTAATTAATCATTTATTTTAAAAATAAATGCTAATTATTAATTCAATAATTTATTTTTTACTGTGTTTTGTTAACAAAATCGACACATTCAGAAGAATCAATTGGTGCTGTTGATCAATTGTGATACGAGTTGGGGGACTTTCAAACATTGACTCCACACTTGAAAAATGTTTGTGTGCGCTACTGAACAGGAATCATTCAATGACACTTTTTTTCCCAAGAAGTGATAAATAGGCTTTATTGAATATCCTTTGCAACAGCAACAAAGTTTTTTGACGGTGGTAATGTCGCAGTAGTAACAAAGGCATCCTAAGAAATCTATTATATTATTGGTAATCATATGAAACCGTTTACTGATACAAAAATTGTGATGGAATGTTTATTAAATTCTTTTAATTTAGCGTTAGGGAGAAAAATAAAGAATATAGAAAAATAATAACTAAAAAGAGCAAAACAGGAGTTATAAGGATCAAATTTCCATATTTTGAATTTCCAATGTTATCTTGGTCTTAAAGCATTTCCCCTTTAACCTCATGTTGCGGCACGCGTGAAATGGCTGACATATGTAGGCAGCCCAGCAGGAAAAAAAAAGGTTACGTACCTCTGGTTTACATCCTATCTAACTAATAATATGAAAAAACTGAAGAGGTAGTGCAAAGCAGACATAACAATTATTCCAGGCGGATGGCCGCCATTAGCTCAACCTTTAAATGAGTGCTTTAGTTAAGCATTCAAAGCAAATTTAAAACGACAGCTGAATATGTGGATGTTAGAGGACAAAAAACATTTACGAAGGGAGACCCAACGCACTTGTGGTCAAATTCAGTCAATATTCCGAAATCGTTCAACAAGAAAAAAAAACTGAAGAAAATTTTGTCTCTCTTTTGGATATTGAATACACAAAATAAGATCACTCTTTTCTAACAAGGAAATTTTTTCCAACCATTTCGGAAAGATTATCTTGCGATCACTTTTTTACAAACTATAAAATCAAGGTTGAAATAAATTTTGAAAGCTCGTAATGGATGACACTTGTGATGTTAATATAATTTATTCAAATATTAATTAATTAATTAGCGCTTAATTAAATTAATTTCCAGTTTTTGACACCAACAAATTTATCTACATTGTTGTAACAAGGTAACTGTTAAAACAATGACAAAAGTTAGCTTCGAAAACCGGTTTTTCAGCAAAACTAGTCAAACCAGGCTTGCATTGTTACAGGAATGCAGATAAAG